>OZ026607.1:20006105-20013605 GCA_964020085.1 Micromussa lordhowensis | reverse complement strand
TTTGTAAGAAAAACGTTTCCTCTAGATGGTCAAACCAGGCGGGAAAATCGATCTCACAGCCGGTCAGTTTGCCTGACGCCCGGTCCTTAATGACACACCTGCAGTGCGTTTAAGTGCAGAATCGATTAACGAAGGTGTCAGATAAAAAGCCGTTAACCTTTCCAAGGGAGAGTGAAGGTTTGTTTGCAATATCCTTACCTGTAAATGCTCAGCGAACAAAAGACTCTTCAGTACTTGACAATTTTTCCTTTTCTTTTCCTTATCTTCCAGAACATTGAGCAAAAATGTGTAAACCTCCCGCACCTCAATTGACGAAGGTAGCAATTCAAGGGCCTTAAAAAGTAAACACAGATTCAGATGATAAGTACACTACTATAAACTGTTTGTGTAGGTGGCTTTGCATTTTCGACTTCCTCGAACCCAGGCGCTTTCTGGGATTTTCTGCCGAGCGCCACAGATCAAGGGTGCCAAAGATCAACGGTGACAGAGTACGAAACAGCAGTTTGATTTTAAACTTTTTTTATATGTCACTTCATGTCACGTCACGTCATGTCACGTCATGCAATGTTACGTTAAAGCGGGGGTACACGTGAAGGCTGTTTTGACGTCGCTTAACACGGCCTTTCTGTCAATATCTCGGTCACGTTTCAAGCGACACTAAATCTCATTAACCACTGTTTGACGGTTTTGTGTAAATGTTTGGGTGATTTTTGGGCATTTTGGGAAAGAGATATTTTTTTCTCAACGGATAAGTTAAATGGAGGAAAATATGAAATGTTGAAGATTTGATGGATTTGGAAAATTGAAATTTGAAGTGAAGAGTAAGTATGTAGACGGATACCAAACCGCAGTCCCCTAGCAACCTGGGGCTGTCTTTTGCGGGGGTCAACTGTCTGGTGGCGTTTCAAACCCATCTTAATCCTAACAATTTCATTTTAATATTACTTCAAATTTCACTCCTATTCATGTTTACCCTCACCTTAACTTATGTTATAGATTCCACAATAGACTGCTTTGCTTACCTTAGCAGTACTGATCTTCTGTCGATGTTCTTCAAGTACGTTGAGTGCCACTGTAATGTTCGGCTTCATGTCCTCCTTGCCGCCTACCTCCGTTGGCTCCAAGTACATGCGCAGTAGGGATACGTACACCTGTCAATCAAACGCAATAGCTGTTAAACAGTCCACAAAAATGAGCTTTACAGGGTGTCTTAGGTCTTAGATTTTAGTTTTTGAGATTCAGGGGGGGGGGTCTTTGGTTTTAGTTTTTGAGATTCGGAGGGGGTCTTCATCATCATCATCATCATCATCTTTATTTAAAAACACGGTAAAATACATCAGGCAAGTAACAATATAATATAAATAGATACAAGTTATTAGGAAAAACTACAGATTAATCTTATTTAAAATACAACTAACTATTAAAGGAAATCAACAAATTAAAGCCTGTTTTACATGAATGCCGTGTCGGAATTAATTAACAATCGTCGGAAATTATTTAGAGATGTTGCTTGCCTAGCAGCTGAGGGCAGGCTGTTCCAGAGGACTGCACCACTATAGCCAAAGCTATTTTTATAATAGTTAGTACGCGGCAAGGGAATAGCAAGCTTATTTTGAGAATCGCGCAAATTGTAAGAAGTAATCACATCACTTCTCTGAATGAATTTCGAGGACAAATAATTGGGTGTGAGGCCATTTAAGGACTTCTAGACCACCTCAGCCTCACCTCAGCCTCACCTCAGCCTCACCTCAGCCTTTTTGACACACCCCAAAACTGCGACGTGGAGCCTAACGCTCGATCACTCCCACCTCTGTAAAGCCTCTCTTCTATGTAGTCCCCGTTTCCCTACACATACTTGACACAACTGTACTTGTACAGTTCAAAGGGACATAAAAAAACTGTTCTGAAAGCCAGAAGGAAAGGCTAAGCACAGGATTCTAGCTAAGCTATGTCAATGCATGTATCTTCACATTGTACTTACATCTTTGCTTCCCTCTCTGCCTTCACTGTAATTTCGTTGACAATACCTGCACGAAAAGATCATTAAATGCAACATTAACAGAATAACAAGCCAATCTGGTTTGCACACTGAAAAATTAACACTTAAAAGTAGAATTAAACACCTCTACAACGGTCAGCCTGGAGTACAACTAACCGTTGTAGAGCTTTCAATAAGAGTAAAGTCTACGAAAGGTCCTGGCAGTTAGTGAAGGTTCAACAGTGTTCTTTAGTTAAGGCAAGACACTTCAAAAAGCTTTTATTTCTGTCCTTGTGTACGAAAAACAAGTGATTGAATCCTAACAATCAGTCACATGTCACGGAATAAAAAACATGCAAAACCTGATATTCAAAACCTAAAACAGCAGTTGTTTTTTATGCTGGTGACAATCATCACTTCGACAGAATCTGACTGTAAACAGGGGAGTCGTAGAGAACTCGTGAGGAACCGTGATGCTGGGCTACCTGTGAAGCATGCTGAATAAGAAAACAGTACACCTACTCTTCAGCAAGCTTTACATCGTGAAGAACGTGGATGTAAATAGCGAGAGCTTCCTCGTGTCTTCCTACTCTCCCCAGCAGAAGAGCTCGCTCATGATAGAAAGCTGCAAGACAAAAGAATATCATCACATGTCGCAGTTCCTAAATGAAACCAAAGCCTGAACTTCATCTATGATTTTCATTCCCTTGAACCTTGCAATAGTTAATGTGCAAGAAGTTTGTAATGATAGAAGTTACAAAAACTACAGTAACAAAAGGAAATCTGACGAGAAACAATCACGAAATTCTCCGTGCATAATCCGAATACATGAGTTACGAGTTTGATTTGAAAATAGAAAATTTCAAAAAAATCCCTCTTTACAGTCGACAACGACAGTTACGGCGGGAACCGTAAACGCGCGAACGTTGCACCACGCGGCAACTTTGGCGGGAACTGACTCTGCCTGGTGGGTCCTCTGTGTGGACGACGGACGCTCGGAGTTTTTTTCCTTACTCTGTTTTGTTTTTTTCCTGCTGTGTTTTTAAATACAAAATGAGATTGAGAATGACGAAAAAGAGGACTTACACTCCGGGAAGTGTGTCAGCAGATGCTGTGCTTGATAATATTTAGAAGTTTCCAACAGGAACAGTAATCTTCCTCTCAACTCGCCCAGTTCACCTGGTTCACTTCCGGGAGGAAATGGCTCGTCACCTAACAACCAATCAACATCAAAATTCTCCTTACTGTTTTTAAACAATTCCTATGATTCGCTTTGGGAGAATTTGGATTTTCGTCAAGATAGAGATTGCAATCAGAAACTGGATCGTTGGATAATGCTGGCTTAGCCATCATGGATTATGCCATTACACCATGTTCTAAAAATATGGTAAGCATTTGAGGCGTTTATATTTTTGTCCTATTTTAATTTTCTACATTTTGGGGACGTTTTAAATATAAAAAACAATTACTCCACTCGCGCTTGTTGGATGTGAGATGATCATAGCCAACTCGCGCCTCGTTGGCTTTCTACCATCTCATATCCAACAAGCGTAAGTGGAATAATTGTTAATTAGAATACCTCTGCTATTTTGCAGGAACAAGCACAGAAACATCTAAGAAGAACTACAAACCTTCAGGCAATGAATCTAAATATTCCTTCATCAGAACTTGCACTCTTTCACGGTAACTGTTGATAAGCTTGTTGTGAAATTCAGGCTTTGCTTCGTTCCAAATGAAGATTATATGTTCCTGAAGATACAAAAAAAAAATCTTAAAAAAAGAATTGACACGGTACATCTTATGACACAAGCTGACTAGGGAAGAAAGCAAAGACTACGTCGAAGATTATGAAGACAGTGTCAACCGTCTCCTGGCGCCAAACCCTAAGGGATCCCTTGAACGATGGGCCGGGTAGAGGCCTGTAACGGAAAAGGGTATCATTCGTGCCAGGCTTCTCGCAGGCTCGCTTCACTTGCAGACTCGCCAGGCTTCGCCACTCGTTCCGCACCGCACGCGGGCTTGTTCGCAGGCTCATACGGCCCCTATTCTACTCACCAAGTATCTGATGGTTAACTGCTTAGCACACTGCTCTATGTGGGCAAGTACTTTGTCCCGAGGCAAGCCTTCAACTTCTGGTAAATCTTCTGTAAATATCTAGGAAGCGAAACAAAACATTTCTGAGCGCAATGCTTCATACTTGTCCATATTCTAATCCTTAACTGTGACATTGTTGAGATGACTGATCAAAACAGCACAAATTTTTCGCCGTTTTACCATTTAAGTTCCAACTGAGGAGATACATACCCGAGACAGTATTTTTCCAAATTCCTACAACACCTCGAAGTCCGTCAAAAATACTCCTCTAAGTTTGGTACTTTTAGCTCTCTTCCTGGTCATTGGAAATGTGGTGAAACGCAATCTCTCATTGTTGATATATTACTTTCTAATAACTTCCTATCATTTGTTGAGTACTGCTCCACAAAACTAAACTATTATTGCTGATCTAACTACGTATTTTTCTTTTTAGTTTTCTCCTTGAAATCGCGAAACACGTTCACAGTAGAAAAATTATTTAAACAACAAGTTTTACCTTCAGCCCATCATCAGGATGAGCTTTTAAGACCCACACAGAAAAATCAAAAATTAGTTTTAAATGTTCATGACCTGAAATAAAGCAGTAAAAGAAATTTAAAATTAATAATTTACTGTTATAACAATAGAGAATAGGAGAAAATGAAACGGTAACCATGCCATACTTCAAACCATGCCATAGAAAATACAGCCAATCAGAATATAGGAAAGCCGTTGTGTATTACTGTACTACACACAACCTTCCCATCATGCGTATGTCGCATTGATTGTGTTCGCCACTGTATAGATCGTTTTCACGTGACGTCACCGCTTTTCTAAAATCCAAAACTAAAGAGCCATCATAGTCTTTATCCTCGTGAGGCATAAGAGACGATATATTTATATCTGTTTACAATTTTACAGCTCCATAGCGTGCTTTATTTGGAAACCAGAGCATTTTGAATTTCAGAGTTATGGCGGTGCGTGACATAAAGCTACGATCGCATTTGTCGAAAAATATTTACCTATCTCATGATTTGTAGCCTTTTTAGAAGTTAGAGCATTGGGAAAAGTGCTTATGTGAATGCTTGTTTGTTAAGTACAGATAGTCAGTCGCCTAGATAGCCAATGTAAGTTCCAGATTTTTACACTATTTTCCGGCCGCCATGTTGGTGCACATTTGATGTGCACCAACATGGCGTTTCCATACTGAGCTCTGCAATTTTCTGCGAAACATTTCGACGAATATCTGCGGTTTAATAAAACGTGCAGACCTAAAACTTGGAGAAGTGTCTTCTTTATTTAGTTCCAATAAGATCACAATTTCTCGACTTTATCCACTGAATGGTTTTCGATTAATTTTTTATTGCGTGACAGTGAAAACGATCTTTTTTCTATGGCATAGTATAAAACAGTTATGCTTGCAACGCTCTCTCGTGGTATAACATGGAATATCTCACTTGTCACTTGTATTTTCTTGGTATACACGCTCACCTAATGGTTCGTGCGTGTACCGAGAAAATTCAAGTGACTCGTGAGATATTCCATGGTATACCACTTGAAAGCGTTGAATAAATAGTATGTAAACTTCAAAAAGTAAGCCCCATCTTGAATTTAGGAGGGAAAATTATTTTAAGTGCGCTGTATACATGAATTTGGATTTTATCAAAAATAAAATAAATATTAATGTTATCCTTCTCTCGTTACCTAAATGCTGGAGGTATTGCACTGTTCTCTGGTGACCTTTTAGTAAACCGCTGGATTTCTGAGCTTGTCTTAACAAAAGATCCAATGCTAAAAAATAGAAAACAGGAGGAGATACAACATACAAGAAGATATAACTACTTCTAGGCTACCTTGTTTTCACTGGTCCCCCAAATAGCCTGCAAGTAGGCTATCGTGCGCTGTGGCACGAGCAAAGAGAAAGCCATAAGAGGCGAGTCAGTGAGCTAAGTGAGTCGACGAGAGCCGCCTACTCACAGCCTAGTCCCTTTACAGTGACCTTTCGGATAGTTATCAGTCAGTGGCACAACACACTCCGGAAAAGCCGGGTTCTGAGTTCTCACAACAGGAGTCGAGTCTCTGACCTTCTGCTCACCAGTTTGGCATTCTACTACTGCAGCCATATTCTTGATGATTTTCCTTATTCTCTACACCTGTCTACTTGACAATCTACCAATAACATAAGGAGAAACTGAACGCTGATCACCCTTGGGAATGAAGGATTCACTACACACCTTTCTTGTGAAGACCTTTGGTCTGGTAGAGAATCACCAGTTCATTGTATTTCTTGTTTTTCATCAGAACTCTTTCACACTCTTCGACATGACAATTGTTCTCCTTTAATCTCAACAATGGTGCAACAAGAGCGTCATTTGTCTGCAACAGAACAAACAACACCAAATGAGGAGTCTTAGCACCAGTTGCCATTCAACTACAGTGACACCTCTGTAACCAGGGCTGGGTTGTTCAAAAACCACCCAGGGTTAAAATTTAACCTAAGTATCAATTTTTCTTCCACAATTTTTTTTTCGCTTCTTATGTTTTGTGTAGTTTGAGATTACTCAAGCTCGAAACTGAAGGAAGAAATATAAACAGAAAACCTCACCAAAGAGTTACAAAACTGAAATCAAAGTCCTCTCTAACCCTGGGTTAGCTTAATCGATCTTTGAACAACCCGGTCCAGGAGAGTATGAAGAGTTAGTGAGTTAATCCACCATATAGGCCTCATTCCTGAGATAATCCCTATCAAGTTATTTTTAGACGTAGTGCCCATGCTGGCCTTCAGCTGATAAGTTTACCATGCACGTTGCATGGATGTTTTAGTGGAGGCCAATTGGGCTGTCAAAGTGAACAAGATTGGAAATTTCTAAACCCTCCTGGGAGTTCAAAATCCAGGAGTGAATTAAAAACAACTTCAGAGGAATTACCTTGTAAATGAGACCAACTCTCTTACAATAGCAATTAATTACAAGAATGGCACTGACATCTGAATGCACTGAGAAAGAGTATGGTTAGCAATTTATAGCACCCCGGTTAGTCTACTTTTCACTCAAGTTAGCCTACCGTTCACTCTGGTTAGCCTAACTAACGTTCCGGTTAGCCTATAGAGCGCTCTGTTTAGCCTACTTGGCTAACTCTTACTATTCGTGATGGTAACACAATATATTCTTGAAAAAGTCGCTTTCAGGAGCCAGCTACCTGGCAGCGCAGAGTTCATGAGACTTGCTCATGACCCAAATGACCCGGGTTCGATTTTTGGCATTTAAAATTGTCTTTTCTTTTTTCCTTGTTTAGAGAAAAGAGTCTCCGGAGCCATTCCTGCAATTAATGCCATGTCTCTCTTACCACTGCATGTAAGCTAGGCCTGTTGAGCCTGTGGTAATGGACAGTTCTCATAAGTAAACACTCACGCATGGTCCCACAAATAGACAGGTCTTCCAAGTGGACCC
>OZ026607.1:19988605-20001105 GCA_964020085.1 Micromussa lordhowensis | reverse complement strand
TACACAACTAACGGAAGGTAAATAAAATCAATTTTTGAATTTGTCATTAAAAGATGAGGTGTCAATGTAATGCTAATAAGGGTTATGGGCAGTTTCAATTAGAAAAATAATAACTTAATGAAAGAAACAAACAAAAATGAAAGAAGTATGTAAATCAATCTTGAAACTTACCAAATACTGATGACTGTTTTCTCTCCTATAACAAAAAAAAAATCATATACATTACAACATACAATTAAATTAAATTATATAGATTTTTGTATTGTATTCATCTTAATTTCATTTAGGATTGATTGTAAAGACTTGCATCTGCAGAGTCTGACATTTTTCAATGAGAAATAAAGACCCCATTCATTCATTCATGAATTCATTCAACTCCACTGTGCACAGCAGTACAAGTTATGGTGGAATGCTCTCCCAGATGATAGGAAAGTTGACCTGTAACATCAAGGGCCCATCAAACATACTCAGCCGTAGCAAGTGTTACCGGTTACGGCCCTTACGACAGCTGTGCCAGTGATCTATGATGGCGTAGGTACAGCCTTCATAATTACCTTCTCAAAGAAAATGTTTTGAAAATTCTCTTTAGCCACCGAAAGATGCGGTGGCATAATCATCAGTAATCTAGGCTCTACATCAGAGGCTTTGAGCAAAGAAACCTGCAATCAGGCAATCTTTTTTTTTGGCAGCGGTGGAAAAGCTATTCCTCCCTGTCACAGAAAAACAAACGCTTGATAGAAGGCTAGGGTTCAAGCCCTGGTTGGGTTTATTTCGTTCTGTTATTGGGGAAGACATCGCATAGTATCTCTCAACACAGGTGTCTCTCAACATAGGTGTAGATGTTGTAGGTCAAAATGAAATTCTGGTTAAAATGAAATTCCTTTGTCTATTAACCCTAATTATTCATGGATCATTATGGTTAGAAGACAAAGGAAATTGAAACTCACACTAGGTTAATTTCATTAAACCTGAATTTCATTTTGACCTGCAACATAGACATGTGTACTGGTAAATTGTTGGTGCAGCGTGACAGAGTGCCAGAAAGGGTAAGGGGAAGTGACAAGGTGTACGAGGTAGTAATACTCCTAGATAATTTATCCCGCATGGAAACACAGCCAAGATTTTTTGGCAGGGTCAGTTGGCTTGAGCACAAACCTTGATATCTACAGCAAACACTGTGGCTCCCTTGGTCTTATATAGAATAAACTTGAGGGCAAACGTCTCCAAATTATGTATACTAATCACGTTATCTGTCAACAAAAAAATCGAGACAAAAAATTACGTTGAACACTCAGACATTGTTCAGAGAATTTCTCAATGTTGAGAAGATGATGAAAAATACCCATACCATAACCAGTTCATGAAAAGCTAACTAAAATTTCAGTGGTTTAGAAATGTTATAACCAAGTACTCGATTACTTAATGTATGTTCATTGAAAACATAATTCAATAATATTAATTAATTATTATATTGATTTTCTTAATATTTACCTGACAAACTAATCAGCAAATTCAGTTGTTCCACAACTGCTAACTGTACAAACATGAAAAGATGGTATAAAGAACTTATCTTCAGAAAGAGTACATAATAAAGTAACAAAGGCATTCATTCATACACGACAAGTATCATTAAGATACAGACGTTGAGTAAATAACTGTTATGGTACATGAACAAGTCCTGGGGCAGATCTCAATTTGCATGCATCTTGACTCACATACATATTTGGAAAAGGTAGAACAAGTAGAAAACTGAAATTTAAATTGTCTCAGACCACAACTTTTCCAGAAACATGGTGCCTAGGTTCTTCTTCTAGTCTAGGTCTACCAATTCAATCTATTCATGTCACATCACACAGGGTTGTCGCTAACTGCCTGCTGCTGGCAAAATTTGCCAGCTGAGAAATAGGTGATTACCAGGTGTATTTTAGTGGATGATCACTTGGTAAAGGAAAACGAATGGCTTTTAGGTTCTGCATGTACACTCCTGACTACCTTGAGTATCGGCGCCATTATAACGAGTAAATGAATTGAAATAAAACCATTTTTTGAGCACTTGCTTAGCTTGTTTTCTTTCTGTGTGCTGCATATGCCATCTTGTGGCAAAGCTTCAATCATGGACAAAAGTAGTCAAGACACTCCCCCCAAAAAATTTTGTGTTGAACATGTGAGTTTCTCAATCTCCAATTTTTGCATTTCGACCCCCTCTCTCCTTTTCAATGTTGTAACCATGTGACAGTGTCCACAGTATTGGCTATCAACAAAAAAGATGGTTTTTTTTCAGTTACAGAAGGACGCCCATAGAAAGCATTCGCTTTTCTCAAATGTGTCAACACTTTTGTCCACGATTTGTCAAATGTTTTGCTCCAGGTCTCTCACAAAAATTGGTGACCGGCTCAATAAACATCTTAGCCAGAGACTATTTTTTCTTAGCTACAACTCTGATGTATGTATTAGTTTGTTTAATATCCTTACCTGAAATATGGGCTTTTTTGAGAACAGCTTGTTCGAGCTACGCAGCTCAACCTCAAATCTATTATCTCCTGTTAAAAACAAAGTAAAAAAACTCAAGGGTTAACAGAAGTACCATCCAATGGAACATGATAAAAGCATAGACTTTTTCAAACAGCATACAGTCGAACCTCTCCACAATATATCGATATAGCTGTTGTAGGTCAAAATGAAATTCAGGTTAAAATGAAATTCCTTTGCCTTCTAACCCTAATTATTCATGGATCATGATTAATTAGGGTTAGAAGACAAAGAAAATTGAGAATCAAACTAGGTTAAAATCATTTTTAACTGAATTTCATTTTGACCTACAACATAGCCACCTTGGGGAACAGAGGAATGTGGCCATCATAGAGAAGTGACTGTTATGGGGAGGTAGAGATGTAACATGACACCTGTTTTTTGGGGGGGATGCAACATCTTGTTTCTACTGTACGTAGCACAATAAAACAGAAACAGAGACCAACAAAGCATGGTACAGATCAAGTTTGGTGACCTTTTACAATAAAAAGCGAATCGCTCCGACGAAGGGCTAACGCTCAAAACGTCAGCTTCCGAATCTCTTTACGGTGGACAATTCACATTATCAACCCAGTTGATAAAACCAAATTATCTTGTAATACTCCCACCGACGCAGCACCACAGTTTCTTTAGAAACTTGCCCCCAATAAAAATAGGGTTTTGTATACACTGTTTGTCAGTCACTGGTTAACTGGCCATTGTCAAGAGGTTGTTTTGGCAATCTGGGTGTGTTTTAGTAACCGTTGCCATCATGGAGAGGCGGCCATTGTAAAGAGGTTAAAATAAGAGTGAGGGTGGGGACCAAAAAAAAACTGGCTGTTGCAGAGAGGTGGCCGTAGTGGAGATTACACTGTAGTATGTGTACCTTGAATTTAAGTGATATTTTTGTTTTTTCTAATAAACCAGAATTTTAAATCACCTGTGCCATCCTTAATGCCGTACAACAGCAAGTGCCCCTGCCTTGTTCCAACAAGGAGATTGTCACCTGGAAAAGAAAATTCTGCAGGTGTAAGAAACTGTCGCGTTCTGTAATAGTACATTTGGAATGGAGATCAACCATAACAATTTCTTGCTAAATATATACATTTACATTTCAAGTCCCAATGTGAGGCACTTGCAAACCCAGGGAGATACTGTACTTAGTTTTGTATCGGGAGGTTCCGTCCTGAGATCCAACCCCTTACCCTTTTGTATATCATTTTGACAGAAAAGGTACATCGCTTTTGTATACCTTAGGAACACTGCATCCCTTTTCTAAACTCTTGGAATGAAGATAATGAACAATATTACAGAAGAACATTTAACAATTATCCTGCGAAATCGCGCGGAATATCGTCTGATACTTAGCTGACAAGGCCGTAGGCCGAGTCGGCTAAAATCAGACGATATTCCGCGAGATTGAGCAGGATAATTGTTTTATTATTCAACAAATTGATAACAAAACAGCCTAAATCCTAAATCGTAACATTTTTAAATCTCTCTGTAGACATTTTCTCACTTCACTTTTTCTTCCCACGTACGAAGCTACATATACTGCCAGTTATTATTCAACAAATTGTAACACTAGCCAAATATGGTCATGATGCTCTCGATATCTGTCATCTGTAGATAACAGATATTCGGCAGTATACATAGCTTCATACATGGGAAGAAAAAGTGAAGTGAGAAAATGTTGACAGAGAGATTTACAAGGATTTAGGCTGTTTTGTTATCAGTTTGTTGAATAATAAAACAACTATCCTGCTCAATCTCGCAGAATATCGTCTGATTTTAGACAACTGGGCCTATGGCCTCGTCGGCTAAGTATCAGACGATATTCCGCGTGATTTCGCAGGATAATTGTTAAATATCTGTTACCTACGGATGACAGATATCGAGAGCATCATGACCATATTTGGATAGTGTTACAATTTGAAAGTGAAGAATGATCATCGCAGTGAATTTTCCAATTTAAGCAACTGGAAAGAAGAAGCCTGAAAAAAAAATCAGGGCTTCAATGGGATTCGAACTCCAAACTTTTTAGGGAGGAATAAATACCGGACACGAGAGAGGAGCAGAAATCGAGCCTCAAGAGATGTAAGCCAAACAACAAGTATGATTTATTCAGTTCTCATTCCCATTACTTAAACATAGTTATGACTTGAAAGACAGACTTTGCTACTTCTTTTACGCCCTAACTTGTGAAAACCCTACACTTTTAAATACATGAAGCCTGAAAAAGTACCCCTTTTTTGTGGGGGCGCAGTGGCCTCATGGTTAGTGCGCTCGACTCCGGAGTGAGTGCTCCGGGTTCGAGCCCTGGCCGGGGACATTGTGTAGTTTTTTTTGGGCCAGACACTTCACTCTCACAGTGCCTCTCTCCACCCAGGTGTATAAATGGGTACCGGCGAATTTGATGCTGGGGGTAACCCTGCGATGGACTAGCATCCCATCCAGGGGGGAGTAGAAATACTCCTAGTCGCTTCATGCTCTGGGATAAGCTCCGGCCTGATGAGCAACTAGGCTCATATGCAGACTTTACCTACCTACCTTACCTACCTACCTTCAGGCAGAGCCTTCCTGCGTAGGCCATTATAAAGCGTACTCCTTTCCCAGGCTTACAGCTTTTTTTTTTTAAATGAAATGCCCAAGAATTGCCCGGGGGGAGGGGGGGGAGCGATTGCGGAATAATTTACATGTGTCTGTGAGCTTTGCAGAACGAGATATATAACAATAGTTGCTATTCTTATTCAATGAGATGCAAATAGGTGGGCCGGGTATTCTGCAATCTAGCCAATCTCAATGTTTTTAAAACTTTAAAAAGATAAAAAGAACTAAGAATACTAATCTTATTTCGTATTTAAAATGCATTCCTAAAAAACAAACTTCTTACCAAATGTAGCGATGCACTCTATTTGTAAAGGCAACTTCTCCAAGACAACTGCATGTTCAAATGCATCGTGCATGTTTGCATAATACTTTGATTACAGCAGCCAAATTGTAGCTAAACATGGTTGCATGCCTGCTAGGAAGCCATGACTTGCTCTCTCGAATTTTATGAGCCTGCAGTCATTCGAGGAAGTGAACAATCGTCTATCGACACGACGATACAAATTGAATCAAAAATGAAACTTCGGCGAATAGAAGATACAATAATGGAGTTGAAAATCCCTGGCCGTTGTTCAAATATGATAATTGATTGCCTTCTTTTTAAATTCTAGCGCTTGTTTAATATTGTGTTGTCTGAGTGCGAGAGGAGGACTTTTTCTATTGCAAATCACATGACTGATGACGTTGATGACATCACTTCCGGTTTACGAAGCTTGCACTTTCAGCAGACCCTGCACTTTCACAAAAAGAGTAACATCTGTTGTGGAATCGTTCTGAATCCTTTACATCCTACTTTAAATCGACTTGATTTTCACCCAGTTGGGGACACGAAGCTCGCATGTCCATCCAGAACTTAGAAACTTATGGTAATTTCACTTTTTTGTGGCATCTTGTTCAACAGAATGTTGTTAGAATCTATCCGCTGTTGTCTGCAATGTTTTCGCTCTTTTACGTGTTGTAGATCCTTTTTCGGATGCTGCTAAGGGTGTTGATGAGTCGTCAAAGCAAGACCAGCCAATACATATTCGCATTCAACAACGAAGTGGTCGTAAAACTCTAACAACTGTGCAAGGAATTAGCGACCATTACGATAAGAAGAAACTAGTGAAAGCGTTCAAAAAGGTTCGTATTTTGAAATAATCGTGAGGTATACATGTAGGTTGTTCCCGAGTTTTTAGCCGATTACATGCTGTAGCTGTTGAGGTTGTCTAGAGTTTTAATTTCCTACGTTAGAAAATGATCGATCGATCGATCGACAGAAATAACATTGACTGCAGAAAAAGATCTCCAGGAAATTCTGCACTCAGTCTGTCGCCTGTTCCTTTCTGTGGGCCCCATTAGGCTTAGTTTACTTCATTTTTTTTTACACACCTAGAGGATCTGAGTTTTATGGGTCTGATTTTTCGAGACACCAGTGTTAAACATCATGAAGAGTTGTACTATTTCAGTACGTGTATATGCAGCTTGTTGCAAATTTATTTTTCAGTTCAGTCTCTTGCTACTCAAGGAATGATGCAATGTTCACGTCATTGTTCGAAGTGATTTATGTAAAATAAACACTCGGGAGTTCTTAGGTCATGTGCTATTTATATGCTTGGAGTAAATTCAAAAGAGGCTAAAAAAGAGTCAGCAGCAGCTTGCGATGAGGTGCCTTATCTACAGTCAAGTGTTCTATGACGAATGCCATTGGCGGTTTTTATACTCGAGTCCTGACACATTATCTGTCCAGAAGGATAATGTATCCTCACCATTTTTATACTAAAGAGGCATTATCTGTCTGGACGAACTGGGACAAACATTTGTAGTTCGTCTGGTTATGCGTCTTTAGTGTAAAGACAGGCACAAGATGCATTATACATCTGGACGAACTATCCTTCGAAATGCGTTTTGAATGATGCACTATGGGAGATAGTTCATCTAGACAGACGCATAACCAGATGAACAGCAAATGTTTGCCCAAGTTCATCTAGATTGATAATGCATCTAAGTATAAAAACAGCCATTCTCTGATTAGCTACACTTCTTGCTATGCTAACTATTCTGTTTTATATAATAACCCAAGTTATTCTCACATTTTGATTGGTTCTTGCCTATGATCTATTAGAGGACAGACGCATGATTGACGTCATCATTACAAAGCTCTTCCCTCTGTGTTTTAAAATGGTGGAAAGTTTTGAGAATTTAGATATCGGGATGTCGGGAATTGCAAGACATCAAACATCAAAATAAACACATAACCTTCCTTTCCGATGCAAATGTTCCAGTCTGTTTCAGGGCACAGCAGTGAGCAAAGTGCAGCTCACGGCCAACTGTATCGCAGCTAAAAGGTGACTCCAACACTATTTCAAACTGATTTGAGAATCACCGACCACAGAGGACACAAATTTCCATCATCACTGACGCTCCTTTCCATTCAAAAACTTGAATCGAAAGGCCTCCGGATTGACCGCAGTTGCAAGTTTTCCGAGCATATTTTTTCAACTCCTGCAATATTCAAGGCAACATCCAAGCTCTTTGGCTCACTGGGCTGCCTGATGACAAAAACTGACTTGACTTATCCAGCATTTTCTTTAAGATTTGTAGATTTTCGCAGTTCAATTCTGCTTTCGCTGTAAGTTAGCGATGCTTGAGTCAAGTTTGACAGTGGCGTGATTTTCCTGGACCAATCACAAGTCTTTGCTACTCATAGCAACCAATGAGATTGCTTCATTTTTTATAGACAACAGATTGCGTCAAATGGCTTTTTTCGTGTTTGCCAAAGTGGGCAAAGGCCGGCTTTCGCTGAAAGATTTTGAAATAAAACTGAAAGGCTTGTCTGTAGTAATTTGTTTCATTGTAATATAAAACAAACAGATTCCCTGTTGCCGTGCATCTGTTCAGTAATAGATCACAGAAGACAAAATGTGGTAAGAACATCAGTGACACACTCGGCTGTTGCCTCGTGTGCCAATTTTTTGGTTCTTACCACATTTTGAGGTCATCTGTGATCTATTACTGAACAGACACATGGCAACATGGAATCTATTTGTTAAGTAGATAGTGAGTAGCCCGGCAATGTGCACTTGTTAACAAACTGATAACATCGTCTTTGCATTTATTTAAGTGTTTGTGAGGAGGATTTAGATAAACTGTTTTAAACGACTAGGGTAGTCCATGTGATAGTTGACTCGGGATACACCATCATCAACTATCACACGATTGAAATCTTGAGCTCATAGTCTAATTGTTGAATAGACAGATTGGAGGAGTGAATTATGTCGTAGATTTTCTCAGTGTAGCTTAATATTTAAACATATTAATTAATGATGCCCCTAATAATACTAATAAGTGCTCCTCTCTGATAAGCAGTTTCCCTTGAGTTGACCAAAAGTAAATGAACACCCCAGTTGCTAGATATTGGACATTGCTGTTATTAAGTAATAGTTTGAGTGTAGCATCTCCTCAATTATAACTAATGTTCTTTATCCATTCTTCCTGTTCAGGAATTCAAGTGCAATGGCACAGTCATCGAAAATCCAGAGTACGGAGAGGTGATACAGCTAACAGGGGATCAGCGTCATAATGTCAGTGCATTTCTGAAAGGTATTGAACTGGCTAAAGCAGAGCAGCTAAATATCCATGGTTTTTAAGATGCCTCTCAAGACCTCTTGGACCAAGTGTTGTGTATATAGAAACTTAGTCACTGTGGCACAAATAATACATCCTTTCGACAGTGGTTGATTCATCTCTAAATAGAAACTGCTTTTTAGCGGTAAAACATTCTATTGCTACTTTTGAAGGAAACTGCAGCTTTCAGTGATGTATCTGAATCACTGTGCGTTTGTAAGTCCATCAGATGTTGAAAAGTAAGGCAGGTATTATTTTTACATGTAACTAAATGCAAGAACTATCCAAGGTCATTGTTTAGCACAAGCCAATAGGTTGGAAACATTAATAATATTACTACACAGGTCTGTACAATGGAAACTACATCATAGATGGTGCTTCATGAAAGTTGTGAATTTTGTTGTGTTCCTCAATCTTTATTTCTTTTTCTTTTTCTCTAGTCTTTTTGTACCTTACTACCTGTAATAATAATAATTTCTTTACTTTGACAAAGAGCAGCTATCTTTTGGTGATACACTTGTGTTAAGTAATAATATTATAACATTATTGTCATTAAAAAAAACTTTGGCTAAACAAGAATTAAAGGACAACATCTATCCAAACTGTTTATTGCTGATCTTTATTACATGGTTAGCACCGTGAGTGGGCAAAATGAAACAAATCCAACACTAACTTTGATTGACTACCTGAGTGAGTCACATTGGTCACATTGCGAGATGTAGATGGTGAAGAATCAGAGATAAACTGTGGGACAGATGTGAAGACATGATTGATCAGTCTGAACCAACTATCACAGACTGGAAAGACATTGAACTTCAACTAGTTCAATGACTAGTAAGATAATAAATTTCAACCTAACCACCTCCCCTTACCCCCCTTCCCCCCCCCCCCTGGACACAACCGGGAAAGAGGGAACGTTCAACTGACAGTTTCAAGTAAAAGAATGGGTATTAAGTGTAAGATGGATCATTCCTTTAGAGAAGCTATCCAATAAAGGCATACGATATTCCCGGGGGGGGGGGACTCCCATATAAAAAAGCAGGGGTGCTCGTCGGAAATTTTGAAAAGAACCCCTAAGAGGAACCAAGATCCTGTTTGTGGGTGTGGGTTGAAGTTTTTTTCATCCCTAAGAGGTACCAATTTTATGCTTAAGTTTCCGCTGTGGATCTTTTGAGGCTGAACACCCAAAGAGGTAACAAAACCGCTTTTTTAACCCCTACGATTAGCACCCCGTCCTTTTCGTATGTGAGTCTCACCCCAATCCCCGGGAAGAAATCGCTGAATCATTCGCAGGCTCGATTACCAGCCGCTGTTTCGGGAAATGAGCCCGCGTTCGGGCCAATATCATTCGAGCAGTGCTGGAGAGTTGAGGCAAACTAGTCTACATTTGTGCTGTGAGATCGCTGAATTTGCCCTGACTTAGCCTTATAAGATGGCTTATTTTACAAAAACCAAAATGGCTCGTTCCATGCTTGCTGCTCCGGGTCGAACCGTTTCCTCAGTAGCGTCACGCGGATCAAGGAATCCACCAGGTGTAAACAGTCACGCCGCAAAAGAGAATATCAAGACGATATCAGACCTGCCAGGTCCCACCAGTCTTCCGATCATAGGGACAGCTTGGACACTTTTCGTTGGAGCGAAAGGCCAGTCGTTTAGGAAAAGAATGATTACCTCGCAATTAGAAAGCGTCAAAAAATATGGCAAAATATTTCGAATGCAGTTGCCTGGTCTGACGGTAGTTTCTGTCTCTGATCCCGCAGATGTCGCGAAAGTACTTCGAGCTGAGTCAAAATATCCTAAGCGAGTTAGCATCCCCGTTCTGGAATATTATCGCGACAAACGCCAACAGATTCCAGGCGTTTTCTTTGCAGATGGCCCCGAGTGGTACAAGTATCGAAGTGTTTTAAGTAAGCGAATGCTTCGACCCAAAGAGGTAGCTGACTACGCTTCGGGTTTCAACGAAATTGTAACGGATTTTATTCACAGATTGCGAACCGTTCGAGAACCTGTCGGCTCAGAGAAAGAAAACGAAGTCTGTGATCTCGACAACGAACTCTTCAAATGGTCGTTTGAGTCTGTCGCCGAGGTGTTGTTCGACAAAAGATTTGGTTGTCTAGAGCCCGAAGTAAACAAAGAAGCACAGACCTTTATAACAGCTGTGGGAGAATTTCTCTACAATTTGATGGGTGTAGGTTTCTTGCCGACCTGGTTCTATAAGATCTACGAGACTCAACAGTTAAAAAAGTTTCTTTCTAGCTTGGACACGATGTACGAATACGCTGAATTGTTTATTCAGAGAAGACTTCATGACCTTGAAGAGCAACAAAAGAACAAGTCACGCGATTCATCCGGGCCTTCTGAAAGCGACAAAGCGGGTTTCTTTGAGTTTCTCCTGTCAAGTGGAAAGCTGACTAAAGATGATTTACTCGCAACTGTGATTGATGTTCTGTTTGCTGGAGTCGACACAACTTCCAACACGATGCAGTGGGTGTTGTACATGATGGCGAAAAATCCTGACAAACAAGACATCCTGCGACACGAAGTATTATCAGTGCTTGGAGATACAACATTGGCGACACCGACGACTCTCGCGCGAATGCCTTACCTGAAAGCCTGGGTACGGGAAACGCTACGACTCTATCCCTTCATATCTATACCTCGGGAGCCGACGGAAGATTTAATTTTAAGTGGATACCTCATTCCTGGAGGAACAGCACAAGTGTCCTTTCTGCTCTTTGGCCTGGGCCGAGACGAAGAAGTATTCGAAAACGCTGAGGCGTTTAAACCTGAAAGATGGCTGCGCAAGAAAGACTTCGTTTTAACCGAAGCAGCGGAAGCTTTCTCTTCCATTCCGTTTGGATTTGGAACCAGAATGTGTCTTGGCCGTCGTATCGCTGAGTTGGAGCTTTATCTTTTATTGGCCAGAATCGTGCAACAATTTGAGATTTCTTATCCGCCTGATGCGGAGAACGTGGAGTTCTTTTCGCGAGGTGTCACTGTTCCTGACAGAGCTGTGAGAGTGAAGTTTGTGGACAGACAATGATTCCTCCGTCATAAGGCAGTTCACGCAAACCACGGAAACGACAGAAAGGAAGAAAGTAGAACGTCAACAAATGAAGACCCGTCCACACTAAGGCCGGAGGAATTTAAAAACGCAGCTTTGTTTCTTCGGTTAGGCCTACCGTCCACACTAATCCGTCACGAAGACGCCGGAGCTTTTCAAAAGCACCCTTCAAACCGTAGGAAATTGAAAACATCGGCTTTGCGTTATAGGGTAGACGGAAACCATTTTGTAAACGAAGCGTTTTTTGAAACGATGACGTTACAATAATCGTGATATTTTACTCGAATCCAAAATGACCGGCGATTGTTGCGTTTCAAATTTCTCTGGCGTAGTGTCGACGGAAAACAATTGATGCGTTTTCAGAGTGAAACTTTCGTTTCCAAATTCCTCCGGTGTTGTGTGGACGGAGCCTAAGCAAAACATTTTATGAGCAGAACAATGGCTATAGAAGCCAGCGAGTTCGAAATCTTGATACATTTCTTCATCCTCGTTTTCGTCCTGCACAAAACCAGTCAGGAACCCAGATATCCCACGGCCAAACAATGGGAATCTGGGCACTAAACAAGGTGAAAATGACCAAATTTTTCGTTTTCTGGAGAACGCAACATGACGGTAAAAATGATCAGTATTTCGGTTTGGACCTCAGCGTTGTCTTAACATACTTTATCAGTTTACGATAGCTTTAATCCGGAGAGATTCACTAAATAAACTG
>OZ026607.1:19958605-19978605 GCA_964020085.1 Micromussa lordhowensis | reverse complement strand
GGCTGTGTATAGCCATGTAGGGTTATGTATAGCTGTGTAGGGCTGTGTATAGCCATGTATGGCTATGAATGGCCGACTACGGCTATGCATAGCTGTGTAGGGCTACGCATAGCAGTGTAGGGCTGTGTATAGCCGTGCAGGGCTATGTATAGCCGTGTAGGGTTATGTATAGCCATGTAGGGTTATGTATAGCCATGTATGGCTATAAATGGCCGACTACGGCTATGCATAGCTGTGTAGGGCTACGTATAGCAGTGTAGGGCTGTGTATAGCCGTGCAGGGCTATGTATAGCCGTGTAGGGTTATGTATAGCCATGTATGGCTATGTATAGCCATGTAGGGATATATATACCCATGTAGGGCTATGTATAGCCGTGTAGGGCTATGTATAGCCATGTAGGGTTATGTATAGCCATGTATGGCTATGTATGGCAGTGTAGGGCTATGTAAAGCTGTGTAGGGCTATGTATAGCAGTGTAGGGCTGTGTATAGCCATGTAGGGCTATGTATAGCCATGTAGGGTTATGTATAGCCATGTAGGGCTATGTATAGTAGTGAAGGGCTGTGTATAGCCGTGTAGGGCTATGTATAGCAGTGTAGGGTTATGTATAGCCATGTAGGGCTATGTATAGCCGTGTAGGGCTATGTATAGGGCTATGTATAGCAGTGTGGGGCTTTGTATAGCCATGTATGGCTATGTATGGCCGTGTAGGGCTATGTATAGCAGTGTAGGGCTGTGTATAGCCATGTAGGGTTATGTATGGCCATGTAGGGTTATGTATAGCCATGTAGGCTATGTATGGCCGTGTAGGGCTATGTATAGCAGTGTAGGGCTGTGTATAGCCATGCAGGGTTATGTATAGCCATGTAGGGTTATGTATAGCCATGTAGGGCTATGTATGGCATTGTAGGGCGGTGTATAGCCGTGTACGGCTATGTATAGCCGTGTAGGGTTCTGTATAGCCATGTAGGGCTATGATATATAGCCGTGTAGGGCTATGTATAGCCATGTAGGGCTATGTATAGCCGTGTAGGGCTATGTATAGCCATGTAGGGTTATGTATAGCCATGTATGGCTATGTATGGCCGTGTAGGGCTATGTATAGCTGTGCAGGGCTATGTATAGCAGTGTAGGACTGTGTATAGCCATGTAGGGCTACGTATAGCCATGTAGGGTTATGTATCGCTGTGTAGGGCTATGTATAGCCATGTAGGGCTGTGTATAGCCATGTAGGGCTATGTATGGCCGCCGTGTAGGGCTATGTATAGCTGTGTAGGGCTATGTATAGCCATGTAGGGTTATGCATAGCCATGTAGGGTAATGTATAGCTGTGTAGGGCTATGTATAGCAGTGTAGGGCTGTATATAGCCATGTAGGGTTATGTATAGCCATGTAGGGTAATGTATAGCCCATGTAGGGTAATGTATAGCCATGTAGGGCTATGTATAGCAGTGTAGGGCTGTGTATAGCCGTGTAGGGCTACGTATAGCCATGTAGGGTTATGTATCGCTGTGTAGGGCTATGTATAGCCATGTAGGGCTGTGTATAGCCATGTAGGGCTATGTATGGCCGTGTAGGGCTATGTATAGCTGTGTAGGGCTATGTATAGCAGTGTAGGGCTGTGTATAGCCATGTAGGGCTATGTATAGCCATGTAGTGTTATGTATAGCCATGTAGGGCTATGTATAGCAGTGTAGGGCTGTGTATAGCCATGTAGGGCTATGTATAGCCATGTAGGGTTATGTATAGCTGTGTAGGGCTATGTATAGCGGTGTAGGGCTATGTATAGCAGTGTAGGGCTATGTATAGCAGTGTAGGGTTATGTATAGCCATGTATGGCTATGTATAGCCATGTAGGGATATATATACCCATGTAGGGCTATGTATAGCCGTGTAGGGCTATGTATAGCCATGTAGGGTTATGTATAGCCATGTATGGCTATGTATGGCAGTGTAGGGCTAAGTAAAGCTGTGTAGGGCTATGTATAGCAGTGTAGGGCTGTGTATAGCCATGTAGGGCTATGTATAGCCATGTAGGGTTATGTATAGCCATGTAGGGCTATGTATAGTAGTGAAGGGCTGTGTATAGCCGTGTAGGGCTATGTATAGCAGTGTAGGGTTATGTATAGCCATGTAGGGCTATGTATAGCCGTGTAGGGCTATGTATAGGGCTATGTATAGCAGTGTGGGGCTTTGTATAGCCATGTATGGCTATGTATGGCCGTGTAGGGCTATGTATAGCAGTGTAGGGCTGTGTATAGCCATGTAGGGTTATGTATGGCCATGTAGGGTTATGTATAGCCATGTAGGCTATGTATGGCCGTGTAGGGCTATGTATAGCAGTGTAGGGCTGTGTATAGCCATGCAGGGTTATGTATAGCCATGTAGGGTTATGTATAGCCATGTAGGGCTATGTATGGCATTGTAGGGCGGTGTATAGCCGTGTACGGCTATGTATAGCCGTGTAGGGTTCTGTATAGCCATGTAGGGCTATGATATATAGCCGTGTAGGGCTATGTATAGCCATGTAGGGCTATGTATAGCCGTGTAGGGCTATGTATAGCCATGTAGGGTTATGTATAGCCATGTATGGCTATGTATGGCCGTGTAGGGCTATGTATAGCTGTGCAGGGCTATGTATAGCAGTGTAGGACTGTGTATAGCCATGTAGGGCTACGTATAGCCATGTAGGGTTATGTATCGCTGTGTAGGGCTATGTATAGCCATGTAGGGCTGTGTATAGCCATGTAGGGCTATGTATGGCCGCCGTGTAGGGCTATGTATAGCTGTGTAGGGCTATGTATAGCCATGTAGGGTTATGCATAGCCATGTAGGGTAATGTATAGCTGAGTAGGGCTATGTATAGCAGTGTAGGGCTGTATATAGCCATGTAGGGTTATGTATAGCCATGTAGGGTAATGTATAGCCCATGTAGGGTAATGTATAGCCATGTAGGGCTATGTATAGCAGTGTAGGGCTGTGTATAGCCGTGTAGGGCTACGTATAGCCATGTAGGGTTATGTATCGCTGTGTAGGGCTATGTATAGCCATGTAGGGCTGTGTATAGCCATGTAGGGCTATGTATGGCCGTGTAGGGCTATGTATAGCTGTGTAGGGCTATGTATAGCAGTGTAGGGCTGTGTATAGCCATGTAGGGCTATGTATAGCCATGTAGTGTTATGTATAGCCATGTAGGGCTATGTATAGCAGTGTAGGGCTGTGTATAGCCATGTAGGGCTATGTATAGCCATGTAGGGTTATGTATAGCTGTGTAGGGCTATGTATAGCGGTGTAGGGCTATGTATAGCAGTGTAGGGCTATGTATAGCAGTGTAGGGCTATGTATAGCGGTGTAGGGCTGTGTATAGCCATCAGTAGGGCTATGTTTGGCCGTGTAGGGCTATGTATAGGTGTTTAGGGCTATGTATAGCCATGTAGGGTTATGCATAGCCGTGTAGGCTATGTATAGCGGTGTAGGGCTATGTATAGCAGTGCAGGGCTATGTATAGCTGTGTAGGGCTATGTATAGCGGTTAAGGGCTGTGTATAGCCAAGTAGGGCTATGTATGGCCGTGTAGGGCTATGTATAGCTGTGTAGGGCTATGTATAGCGGTGTAGAGCTGTGTATAGTCATGTAGGCTTATGTATGGCCGTGTAGGGCTATGTATAGCTGTGTAGGGCTATGTATAGCAGTGTAGGGCTGTATATAGCCATGTAGGGTTATGTATAGCCATGTAGGGTAATGTATAGCCATGTAGGGTAATGTATAGCCATGTAGGGCTATGTATAGCAGTGTAGGGCTGTGTATAGCCGTGTAGGGCTATGTATAGCCGTGTAGGGTTATGTATAGCTGTGTAGGGCTATGTATAGCGGTGTAGGGCTGTGTATAGCCATGTAGGGCTATGTATGGCCGTGTAGGGCTATGTATAGCTGTGTAGGGCTGTGTATAGTCATGTAGGCCTATGTATGGCCGTGTAGGGCTATGTATAGCTGTTTAGGGCTCTGTATAGCAGTGTAGGGCTGTATATAGCCATGTAGGGTTATGTATAGCCATGTAGGGTAATGTATAGCCATGTAGGGTAATGTATAGCCATGTAGGGCTATGTATAGCAGTGTAGGGCTGTGTATAGCCGTGTAGGGTTATGTATTCCTTTTCCATAATTAAAGACTCCTACATTGGATCTTGCAAACCACTATATGATGACTACACTAAGTACCTACCCATGTCCAGGTGGGTCGCCGCTGACCGGTAACTCGAACGCTCACTTTAGCGTCCAAACGGACTAACGGAGAAGGCCAGAGTTTCATTCTTGCCAATTTGTTCAGTTCACATTGCTTCAGCTTGAAGACTAGTTTGTAACGCATGTCGTCGTTTGGCTCAAATGACTAAAATCGAAATTCCTGCTTCTCGGATCTAGGCAGAGGCTACGTACTCTCACAGAATCCCCTACGGCAATTAATGGCTTTCAAGTTAGCCAGGTCATCACCGCAAAATCAATTGGAGTGACCATCGGTGACAAACTTGATTGGAGTGGCCACATCGAAAAAGTAACAAAGAAAGTCGCTCCTGGCATTGCGACTATAAAACGAATAAGGCACCTCGTCCTCAAGCGACCTTACATCTAATATATCAAGCTCTGATACAGACAGCCAACATTGTTTGGGGAAACTGTGGTATAACTTTACGAAATAAGTTACAAAAGCTACAAAATAGAGCAGCCCGAGTTTGGACCTACTCAAACTATGACATAGGTGCTGGTCAACTGTTCAAACTTCTAGGGTGGCCGGAATTAGCATACCTTGCCAGTAGCAAATTCAATGAACTGCGATGGTTTACAAGTCACTGCACGGGTTGGCTCCAGAATATCTCAGTTCTAAATTCGAGAGGCGAGAAACCGCATATAACTTAAGAGACTCGGAGAATAAACTAAATATAAAAGTATTATTAAAATATTATAAAAGTAGCTTCAGCTATTGTGATGTCATTCTTTGGAACAGTCTTCCTTGCGACTTGAGTGACTCAAAACAGTTTCCAGCCTTAAGATTTTGATGGGTCGTTATAACCATTCTTGCTCGAACTCGGATAACTCGAACTCGCTTGCTAACTCGAACTAACTCCCATTTGCCTTGGATTTGACTCCACTTTTAAGTCATTTTAACTTGGTTAACTCGAACTCGGATAACTCGAATTCCCCGCTAACTCGAACGTGAATGTATTTTCGGGTCTCGTCTTCGTTCTTTTATTTGTCACCCTTTGTGATCCCTTGAAAACCTGACCGGGTTGTGATATCAGTGGCTTCTCTTCTCTTCCACTGGATCGACTGAAGCAACAGTTCTACGCTGATTTTTATAGCATATATCATACTTTCAATGGCTAAGTCAAAGAGATTGAAACGTTTCCATTTCTTGCGCTTGCGTTTACTTTTGACAAGAGATTTCTTTTAGCTCGTCACGCAATCTGGGATAAATGCGTCACGCAACTAATTTCTCTTATTAATTTTCTGAAACCCTTTGGTACGACCACCCCGTTGGTGGCTCGTTGGTGGTAGGACTAAGGGCATTTCAGTTGTCTTACTTTTGTGCTTGCATACTCTTACCTCAAAATCGTACAGGCAAAATTTATTTATTAATGTTAAGGCCATATTTTTTTTAATAATCAAATTATTAAATATTTAAACTTCAGAAAAGATCAATTTATTCACAGAAGGAAAAAAATGTAACCAGTTAGCTATTTTGGCAGTAATAGCAGCAAATACACGTGACTCAGGTTGTCAAGAAGTCCACCGGAAATGGAAAATCACCGGAAGCTTAACTGGAGACATGGAATTCACCGGATTGTCAATATTTACATACTCGCTACTAGCGATTATTTAAAATAGCAAGTGGTAGAGTCGACCAGTTGCAATAAAAACAGTCATTTCTCTAGGTTCTGCAGGTTCCGCGGTCTGCAGTTCCATAGATTAGTCTTACCCAATGAGTACTGTAATTCTGCTAAGCATTATGTCAACCCATAGTTAACTATGGTCAACCTATTACTTGTTGTCTGTCTACAAACTTCACTCTCACAGCTCTGTCAGGAATCGTAACCCCTCGAACATAGGGCTCCACATTCTCCGCATCGGAAGGATAACAAATCTCAAATTGTTGCACGATTCTGGCCAATAAAAGATGAAGCTCCAACTCAGCGATACGACGGCCAAGACACATTCTGGTTCCAAATCCAAACGGAATGGAAGAGAATGCTTCGGTGGTGTCGGTTGCAACTTCGTCTTTCTTGCGCAGCCATCTTTCTGGTCTAAACGCTTCGGCATCTTCGAAAAGTTTCTCATCTCGGCCCATGACATGGGCGAGAAACTCGACTTGTGCCGTACCTGCAGGAATAAGATATCCGCTTAAAATTAAATCCTCAGCCGGCCTTCGAGGAATAGCACAAAGGACTGGATAGAGTCGCAGCGTTTCCCGTACCCAGGCTTTCAGGTAAGGCATTTGCGCGAGAGTCGTCGGTGTCGCCAATGTTGTATCCCCAAGCACTGATAATACTTCTTGTCGCAAGATGTCTTGTTTGTCAGGATTTTTCGCCATCATGTACAACACCCACTGCATCGTGTTGGAAGTTGTGTCGACTCCAGCAAACAGAACATCAATCACGCTTGCGAGTAAATCATCTTTAGTCAGCTTTCCACTTGACAGGAGAAACTCAAAGAAACCCGCTTTGTCGTCGCCTTTAGAAGGCTCTGATGGATTGCGTGTCTGACTCTTATATCCATGTTCTTCAAGCTCGTTGACTTTTCTCTGAATGAACAATTCAGCGTATTCGTACATCGTGTCAAAACTGGAAAAAAATGTTTTAAACTGCTGGGTTTCGTAAATCTTGTAGAACCAGGTCGGCAGAAGACCTACCCCCATTGCATTGCCCAGAAAATCTCCCACAGCTTTTATAAAGGTCTGAGCTTCTTTGTTTACTTCGGGCTCTAGACAACCAAATCGTTTGTCGAACAACACCTCTGCGACAGACTCAAACGACCACTTGAAGAGCTCCTTGTCGAGTTCACAGACCTCGTTTTCTTGCTCTGAGCCGCTAGGTTCTCGAATGGTTCGCAATCTGTGAATAAAATCCGTTACAATTTCGTTGAAACCCGAAGCGTAGTCAGCTACCTCTTTAGGTCGAAGCATTCGCTTACTTAAAACACTTCGATGCTTGTACCACTCAGGACCATCTGCAAAGAAAACGCCAGGAATCTTTTTCCGTTTTTCGCGGTAGTAGTCGAGAATGGGGAACTGAAGTCGTTCAGGGTATTTTGGCTCGGTTCGCAGAACTTTCGCTACATCTGCGGGATCTGATAGAGAAACAATGGTAATCCCGGGAATTTGCGATCGGAATATTCTACCATATTTGTTGGCATATTCTTCTTGGACTTTCAGAATTCGCTTTCCAAGCGGCTGGCCTTTCGCTCCAGCGAAGAATGTCCAAGCTGTCCCTATAATCGGAAGTCTGATGGCGCCTGGCATATCCGACATTGTCTTGATAGGCTCTTTAGTAGCGTCACTGTTTACATCGGACGACAAAGTGCTCAATGATGTCAATGATGGAAGAGTTCTTAGCTCTTGTCTTGTGTTCAGCAGAACACTACGACTACCGGAACCAGCTAGAAGAGAGATCTTCGTTCTTGTTCTTGCGATATAAGCCATGATGAATATCGCAACAATATTTCCGAGAATTTCCGAGAGGTTTTTACGGTTCCCTGGTCAGCGGTAGAGTCACCAAGTCAGGTATGTACTTCATAACTGGTAATTATAATGTACCTACCACACATTAGGTTCATTATTTTGCTGCGCAACGAGCGAAGCGAGCGAGCAGCAACATAGTCAGTATTTTTAAGAAGAATGTATAGAGGGATACGAATTCTCGAATTCGTCACTTTTTACCAGAACGCATTGCATTTAACCAGAGTGCACTGGGCCACTTTTTACCAGAGTGCATTGCGCCACAAACAACATGAGGATGTCACACCGCCGAGCCGTCGTCTTATTTCGCATTGCTTCCAGTGAGAAAGTGGTGGTTTGTTTTGCTCTGATTTACCTGTAAAACGAAGCGATGAAGATCGTTCTTGAGTTTCACAACTCTTGCTTTTATTCTGAATGCAGTATGTGAAAGCTTGTAAATCTTGACGATTAATTGTCACATCTCAACCAGGAGCTTGTTTTAACTTAGTATTTCATTTCTTCGCAGTCTCGCCTACTTGGTCGAATACTTAAATGAAGAGAAATTGTCGTTACTAAAGCTTGTAGAATAATCAAAATACGAAAACAGTAGAGCACGCTAATTTCATATATGCTGCGATCTATTCCCTTTCATCC
The DNA here is from genome assembly GCA_964020085.1 of Micromussa lordhowensis. Taxonomy (NCBI): domain Eukaryota; kingdom Metazoa; phylum Cnidaria; class Anthozoa; order Scleractinia; family Lobophylliidae; genus Micromussa; species Micromussa lordhowensis. The sequence continues at coordinate 19,970,248 of OZ026607.1, read as the reverse complement.
AAACATGAATGTTGTGTTAAATAAACGAAACTGACTGAGATTCAATTCGCGCCCACAAAGGCCACGTGATTTTGGTATATAATACGTTTTCTTTAATTAAGTGCCGCACTGAATGTATAAGGTTTTTTACAAAAGATTTTTTGAAGGCATTTTAAAGGTGGCGAGTTTCTTAACTCTATGTTACGAAGTTGGACAAATGTAATTTTTCTGCAATTGTATTTTTGTTCATTTGACTGCCTTTTCGTTAGCTAAGGATTCACAACTAATTTTGTATTATTTCGCAACTTCTAGCTTCAGATTACCATATTACTACATTATACCGCATTGTTTTAATAAATCCTGAAAATCCAGCCTTTGCCGTGGTTTTGCTTCTTTGACCCATCGGCCCAACGATAGAGCGTTAGCATTTCCACACATCGCGATGGACTCGTCCTCGGCACAGTCTGTCAACATTCTAGAGACATTTAATGCGTACCAGTACAGAAACAACAAAATGTTCAAAGTACGAGGCGCGGTTACCTCATGGTTAGTGTGTTCGACTCCGGAGCGAGCGGTCCGGGTTCGAGGCCTGGCTGGGAACATTGTGTTGTGTTCTTGGGCAAGACGCTTATCTCACGGTGTCTCTCTTTACCCAAGTACATAAATGGGCAACCCTGCGATGGACCAGCATCCCATCCGGGGGAGTAGAAATACTCCTAGTCGCTCCATGCTACTGAAACCGGTATAAGCTCCGGCGTAATGAGACACTTGGCTGCAGACTTAACTCCGACGGTTTGTAGCCGCGTTTTCGTGACGGATTATTGTGGACGGTAGGCCTAATCAAAGAAATAAAGCTGCGTTTTTAAATTTCCCCCGGTGTAGTATGGACAGGCCTGTTGCTGTTGATGTCGCGGTTTTCGGGTTTTCGTGAACGGCCTTATAAATATGACGGAGGAATCATTGTCTGTCCACAAACTTCACTCTCACATCTCTGTCAGGAACAGTGACACCTCGCGAAAAGAACTCCACGTTCTCCGCATCGGAAGGATAAGAAATCTCAAATTGTTGCACGATTCTGGCCAATAAAAGATAAAGCTCCAATTCAGCGATACGACGGCCAAGACACATTCTGGTTCCAAATCCAAACGGAATGGAAGAGAAAGCTTCCGCTGCTTCGGTTAAAACAAAGTCTTTCTTGCGCAGCCATCTTTCTGGTTTAAACGCCTCAGCGTTTTCGAATACTTCTTCGTCTCGGCCCATGCCAAAGAGCAGAAAGTTAACTTTTGCTGTTCCTCCAGGAATGAGGTATCCGCTTAAAATTAAATCATCCGTCGGCTCCCGAGGTATAGATATGAAGGGATAGAGTCGTAGCGTTTCCCGTACCCAGGCTTTCAGGTAAGGCATCTGCGCGAGAGTCGTCGGTGTCGCCAATGTTGCATCTCCAAGCACTGATAATACTTCGTGTCGCAGGATGTCTTGTTTGTCAGGATTTTTCGCCATCATGTACAACACCCACTGCATCGTGTTGGACGTTGTGTCGACTCCAGCAAACAGAACATCAATCACAGTTGCGAGTAAATCATCTTCAGTCAGTTTTCCACTTGACAGGAGAAACTCAAAGAAACCCGCTTTGTCATTAGGCCCGGATGAATCGCGTGACTTGTTCTTTTGTTGCTCTTCAAGGTCATGAAGTCTTCTCTGAATAAACAATTCAGCGTATTCGTACATCGTGTCCAAGCTAGAAAGTAACTTTTTCAACTGTTGAGTCTCGTAGATCTTATAGAACCAGATCGGCAAGAAACCTACACCCATCAAATTGTAGAGAAATTCTCCCACAGCTGTTATAAAGGTCTGTGCTTCTTTGTTTACTTCGGGCTCTAGACAACCAAATCTTTTGTCGAACAACACCTCTGCGACAGACTCAAACGACCATTTGAAGAGTTCGTTATCGAGATCACACACTTCGTTTTCTTTCTCTGAGCCGACAGGTTCTCGAATGGTTCGCAATCTGTGAATAAAATCCGTTACAATTTCGTTGAAACCCGAAGCGTAGTCAGCTACCTCTTTAGGTCGAAGCATTCGCTTACTTAAAACACTTCGATACTTGTACCACTCACTTATGTCCAGAAATGCAGGCAGTGGCGAAAATGGCAGATTTGACGAAATTTCGTCAGTTAACTTGACGATTTTTATGCAAATTACATGAGTAGAGATGGGTTTAACGTGTTGGCGAATTTGGCGATTTTGGCGATTTTTATGCAAATTACATCGCCAGAGATGGGTTTAACGTGTTGGCGAATTTGGCGATTTTTATGCAAATTACATCGCCAGAGATGGGTTTAACGTGTTGGCGAATTTGACGATTTTGGCGATTTTTATGCTAATTACATCCCCAGAGATGGATCTAACGTGTTGGCGAATTTGGCGATTTTTATGCAAATTACAACACCAGAGATAAGTCCTATAAACGTGCTGACGAATTTGACGATTTTGGCGATTTCAATTACATCATGAGTGTAGGCCGGGCAGAAAGATATATTTCCTTCGTTCTTTAAGCGGGTTGCCTAAGCGAAATTTTTTTTTCGTTAATGCGTGTTTCCCGCGAGGGGAACTGAAGGCAATTCTGACTATACTTCCCTTGCTCTTTATTTCCTTCGTTCTGTAAGCGTGTTGCCTGTGTGGAACTGAAAGCCAAATATATCTCCCTATAACTAAAGCGTGTTGCTCGAGTGGAACACAAAGCAATGTATCATTTCAAGCGTTCTGAGATCGCTTAATTAACCGTGTTTAACGCACAGCCAAATCATGAGTGTAGGCCGAGCAGAAAGATATATATTTCCTACGTTAACCGTGTTGCCCAAGCGACATCTTGTGTTCGTTAACGCGTGTTGCCCGCGAGGGGAACGGAAAGCAATACTGATATATATTTCGGATCCCTTGCTCTATTACCAAACCGTGTGTCTCGATTCGAGCGCTTCAGCGTTGTGAAATTCCTTAACCCGTGCGCAACCAAAAACAATATATATTTCCTTCGTTCTTTAAGCGTGTTGCCCAAGCGAAATACCTCGATATTAAGCTTGTTGCTCGTGAGTAACTCACAGCCAAATCATGAGTGTAGGACGGGCAGAAAATATATTTCGTTCGTTCTTTAAGCGTGTTGCCCAAGGGAAATCTTTTTTTCGTTAATACGCATTGCCCGCGAGGGGAACTGAAAGCAATACAGATATATATTTCCGTTGCTTTTTATTACCTTCGTCCTGTAAGCGTGTTGCCCGTGTGTAACTGGGAGCCAAATATATCTCCCTATTTCCAAAGCGTCAGGGAAGCGTGTTTCTCGATCTGAGCGCTCCATCGCGTTGCCCAAGCGAAATATCTCGATATCAAGCATGTTGTTCGTGTGTAACTTACAGCCAAATCATGAGTGTAGGCCGAGCAGAAAGATATATATTTCCTTCGTTCTTTAAGCGCGTTGCCCAAGGGAATTCTTTTTTTCGTTAATGCGCGTTGCCCGCGAGGGGAACTGAAAGCAATACTGATATATATTTCCCTTGGTCTTTATTTCCTTCGTTCTGTAAGCGTGTTGCCCGTCCGGGCCAGCGGATTCCCTAGAAAGTACCAAAGATTCCATAAAGTATATCCATATTTTTTCCACATTACCCAAACGAAGCCAGGGGATTCCCTGTATAATACCCAAGCTTCTCAAATCGAACAGACAATGGAACATTCATTCGAGTATCATCTGGCCGTCTTGTTTCTACGTGTTTACATTCTTATGAATCCCAACAATCTAAGGACTACATATAATCCATGTAACGGCAGAAAGTGACTAAAGAATTACTAAAATTGCTCTTCGTTACGTATAACTAAAGGTTCTAAAGAATGTCAAATTTGTTTCACATGCCGACGTTTGGTTTCCCAAAATAATTTTGAATGTTTGGCCTGTAATGCCGGTACATGGACTGCACCTTGGTTGACCATGTTCAAATAGAGAATATTATTTCTTGTCAGCGTGTCTGCTTATTTGGGGTATAGTGCATTTGGTTGTTTGGTTTCTTCGATCCGGACTTCCCGCCTGGCCAGCGGATTCTCAGTGAAATCCACACGTTCGCCATCTTGGATTCGAACAGTAATTTCTAGACGACTTTGTTTCGTTCACATCCCAATGTCATCTGCTTCCAGGGAATTGATATCACCCATGTCGCTGCATAAAGTGCTGATCTATTTTACAGAGCTAAAGAACTACTGGAATAATTGGTCAATAACTATTACTATTGCTACGAAAGAAATTTATTCCAAGATCATGAAGACTTTTGTGACGTTCGGTTGCTGAACAAACACCTTTATGTTTGACCTGGAATGTACAAGGAATGCACCAGCGCTGATGATGCTTAAATCCAACTTTTTGCTTTTTGTATGCCTGTCTGCCTATCTGGGTTTCTCCAATTTTGTTCCAATATTCCCAACATATTATGAACATGTAGCAACGAGAACTCAAATATGAATTGGACAACGACAGTTCGCAAAGCAAAGCTGGATATGGATATGCCTAGCTACGTAAGTGTAACTGACTTGATGTGAAGCAACAGGAGAAACAATGACAACAACTTTATTTACATTTTTCTGCATTGCATGGCATTCGAATTATCATTTTGGTTTTGGACTACAGTTAACCCATTATTATATATCATGTCATTGGACCTCTTATTCCTTCCATTAAGTTGTTTTTGCCATTCTCATTTAGAGATGAATGGAGTGCTTGTATTTGAATGTATTTGAATGTATTTTTTTTATTTGAATGAAATGCTTGTGTTATTATGAAATGATGTTGTCTACATTACATTTAATGTATGACGGTTACTTGAACCCCATTTCCACTTCTCATATTTTCCACCAATAACAAGTTTGTGGCTTCTGCCAGGAAACTTTGTAGGGTTCCTTTAAAATAACTTCATCAACTTTCTGGGGCCCTTCCAGTGAAATCATATGTATCCAACTATAATTTTGTTTAAAACCTTGACAAAATCTTGTTAGCATTGCAACCTTGACCAAATTTCGCCAGAATCACCATATTCGCCAAAGACTTTGGCGAAATTTCGCCAGAATCGCCATTTTCGCCGAATTCGCCGTTTTCGCCAAATTCGCCAACATTTCAGAGCCCTTCTACCTGAGTTAATTTCTTCGCTCTTCTCATTTCGTCAAAGACCTTGGCGAAATTTCGCCAGAATCGCCAAATTCGCCGTTTTCGCCAAATTCGCCAACATTTCGGGGCCTTTCTAGCTGACTTACTTTATTCGCTCTTCAGTGAAATTTCGCCAGAATCGCCATTTTCGCCAAATTCGCCAACATTTCGGGGCCCTTCTAGCTGACTTAATTTATTCGCTCTTCTCATCTCGTCAAAGACCTTGGCGAAATTTCGCCAGAATCGCCATATGCGCCAAATTCGCCGTTTTCGCCAAATTCGCCAACATTTCGGGGCCCTTCTAGCTGACTTAATTTATTCGCTCTTCTCATCTCGTCAAAGACCTTGGCGAAATTTCGCCAGAATCGCCATTTTCGCCAAATTCGCCAACATTTCAGGGCCCTTCTACCTGACTTAATTTATTCGCTCCTCTCATCTCGTCAAAGACCTTGGCGAAATTTCGCCAGAATCGCCATTTTCGCCAAATTCGCCAACATTTCGGGGCCCTTCTACCTGACTTAATTTATTCGCTCTTCTCATTTCGTCAAAGACCTTGGCGAAATTTCGCCTGAATCGCCACTTTTGCCAAATTCGCCGTTTTCACCAAATTTGCCAACATTTCGGGGCCCTTCTACCTGACTTAATTTATTCGCTCCTCTCATCTCGTCAAAGACCTTGGCGAAATTTCGCCAGAATCGCCATTTTCGCCAAATTCGCCGTTTTCGCCAAATTCGCCAACATTTCGGGGCCCTTCTAGCTGACTTAATTTATTCGCTCTTCTCATTTCGTCAAAGACCTTGGCGAAATTTCGCCAGAATCGCCATTTTCGCCAAATTCGCCGTTTTCGCCAAATTCGCCAACATTTCGGGGCCCTTCTAGCTGACTTAATTTATTCGCTCTTCTCATCTCGTCAAAGACCTTGGCGAAATTTCGCCAGAATCGCCATTTTCGCCAAATTCGCCGTTTTCGCCAAATTCGCCAACATTTCGGGGCCCTTCTAGCTGACTTAATTTATTCACTCTTCTCATTTCGTCAAAGACCTTGGCGAAATTTCGCCAGGATCGCCATTTTCGCCAAATTCGCCGTTTTCGCCAAATTCGCCAACATTTCGGGGCCCTTCTAGCTGACTTAATTTATTCGCTCTTCTCATCTCGTCAAAGACCTTGGCGAAATTTCGCCAGAATCGCCATTTTCGCCAAATTCGCCGTTTTCGCCAAATTCGCCAACATTTCGGGGCCCTTCTAGCTGACTTAGTTCATCGCTCTTCTCATTTCGTCAAAGACTTTGGCGAAATTTCGTCAGAATCGCCATTTTCGCCACATTCGCCGTTTTCGCCAAATTCGCCAACATTTCAGGGCCCTTCTACCTGAGTTGGTCAACAAACCTTCTAAGATGGCGATATTTCGCCAAAATCGCCATTTTCGCCAGTGCCTGCATTTCTGGACATATCTCGTACCACTCGGGGCCATCTGCAAAGAAAACGCCTGGAATCTGTTGGCGTTTGTCACGATAATATTCCAGAACGGGGATGCTAACTCGCTTAGGATATTTTGGCTCAGCTCGAAGTACTTTCGCGACATCTGCGGGATCAGCGACAGAAACTACCGTCAGACCAGGCAACTGCGTTCGAAATATTTTGCCATATTTTTTGACGCTTTCTAATTGCGAGGTCATCATTCTTTTCCTAAACGGCTGCCCTTTCGCTCCAACGAAGAGTGTCCAAGCTGTCCCTATGATCGGAAGGCTGGTGGGGCCTGGTAGATCTGATATCGTCTTGATATTCTCTTTTGCAGCGTCACTGTTTACACCTGGAGGATTCCTTGATCCGCGTGACGCTACTGAGAGAACGGTTCGGCCCGGAGCAGCAAGCATAGAACGAGCAATTTTAGTTTTTGTACAATAAGCCATCTTATCAGGCTAAGTCAGTACAAATCTAGCGGTCAACGCACATGTGTAGACTTATGGACGGATACAACAATCAGCTCTACTCTCCAGCACAGACTCCAGCACTGCTCGAATGATATTGGCTCCAGCGTTCTCCCCGGTGAATGCGGGCTCATTTCCCGAAACAGCTCAACCCCACCCCCACCCTCCGCCCCCCAAAAGAAAAAAAAAATTGGCCAAACTCCTTGGCTCTCGATCAGTCCGCTGCTCTCTCGGGGGAGGAGCGCGGGCTCCTTTCCCGAACAGGGACTGGTAATCGAGCCGATAGTCTCCTCCGCAGCCGTTTTTTGGGATAATAATAATAATAATAATACTAGTGTAGCCAAAGCTATGAAAGTGCTGCGGAAATTGGGATGTTGTTTGCAAATCGAAGTAGGGATTGTATAGAGCTTGTGTAAAAATGGTTGTCATCAAGTTATTTTGTTTGGGCAAGTCCCAGAAATTGTTCAACCTCGTTCCCAGGGTACTCTCTCTACCTCTACTTTCTCGAGGTAGAGAGAGTACCCTGGGAACGAGGTTGGAAATTGTCGAGTAAGATGTGGTTATATTCAATTCATGATGTCATCAGTTACAGCGTTTAATTTCTGAAAGAAATAATGCAACAGTTTAAGATTTCATGAACAAAATTAACTGATTTTGTGCGATAAATTTATGCAACGGCTTGTTAAAAAATACTGAATGTAGCTGTGCGAATTAGTGTATAAGTGCGAACACATGAAAGCCTGTCAAATTTGCCGAGGAGCTTCGGCAAGAAGCACATGGCAGCTACAGGAGTATACGACAAAGCTATCAGAAAAAATACTTAAACTACGTTCAATTTTTGGCAGACGACAGTACTATCGAAAAAATAGAAAAATCGAAAAAAATCGAAAATCGTAAGAGATAGCGCAATTGAGACGTTTTTTGCGAAAGCATATGTCTGTGTAAAGTCAACTCCAGTCCCCGCTAAGAATGTCGGAAGAGAACGATAAACATCGCATTTGCTTCTTGACACGTTCTACTAAAAAACCGTGTCTCAGTTTTCATTTGCTTCATTGTGACAATAGGATACAGTCAGAGGGGACAAATCATCAGCACTTCCTTCGAAAAAATGACGATTATTCGAAAACGGAAAAAGAAAACAAAAATCGCCGACACGCTTCTCAAGAAAAACAATCTGACAAATTGCTGGGCAAATTTCAGCTAAATCGGTTCAGGGGCTGCCGACTTGGAGTTAAAAACGTACGCTTAACTTTCCAAAATTTTCGTTCCGAGAAAACAAGAAAGATATATTTTTTGCGGCATCTTAACCGCAATAGGATTATAACACCTAATCATCCAGTTTACCAGCGAGGGATCATCTTGCAACAACAATAGGCATTTGACAGGTGATATGCAGCAGGCCAAATCTTTACGCGGGACGTGGCGGGAATAAACTGTATTTTCTGTTTATCGGCGATAGACCAAGAGAACTAAAAACCTTTGAGACTGCCGCGCGACCGCCATCGATAGCTCGAAAGCCAAGAACCGATGCACAATTTATCACGAGCGCCCTGCTTTTTTTCCATCGTCGGAAATGGAAGATTAGTTTCGTGCGACGGACAGCTTTCGTTCTGGCACTGAAACATCCAAATGGAACCAAGTCCGTTTTTACTTCCTAAATTCTTCACAAGTTCAACGCTTTCTTGACAAAAGCGACAGGTCACCGATTCATTGATCTTTTCCTGCAGTCTTTGACCGGCTACGATAGCGTGGCCATAGAACTTTTGCCATGTTTCAGTGCTTTCCAGATCTGTAAGAGGTTCTTCAACCGTAATTTTTGACCGGCTTGCACTACATTTTGGGCGCTTGGCGGCTCGGTCAACTCCTTTAGCCATTGCTCCTGGTCGAAGTAAGAGCCTTTGTCACTCTCCGCTAATTCTTCAGCCCAATCAGAGCTAAACGAGTCTTTCGGCTTCTTCCGCCTTGCCGTTGCAGATGAAAACAAACACGACCTCTTCTTTTTTTTCGCAGGCATTTGAATCAATCTTGCGGTATGTAATGCGTGATAAAATGACACCACGATACCTTGTAATTATTTCGTGACGCGTTGACCTACAAGTTAATCCAGAATGACAGGACTTGTCAACGGGTATTGAACGGCTCGAAATAAAAAATTTCGAAAATTCGCATTCTGAACCCTGGCTGATACCTAACATTGCAATGAAATCATCATCATGCACTGGCACTCAACTGAACTTACGTCGAAACTCGAAAAAGCAAGATGACAGTGTATAAGACCTTATGTTATGTTATGTTATGTTAGAACTTCTCAGTTGCTTGTTGTCTTGGTCTCCAATTGAGGCAATGCGCAGTGCATTCTGGTCCGCTGAAAGCGAGGCTCTTCACAGCGCAGAGCATTGTGGTCCGCTGAAAACGAGGCTCTACCACAGTGCAAAGCATTGTGGTCCGCTGAAAGCGAGGCTAAAAACCATGGCAAAATCTCAAATTTTTCTACCTTTCTTTTATATTTAGATTATGAACTGCTGCTACGCTCGCTACGCTCGCTCCGCAGCAAATAGTAGTAATAGCAATGCATTTGTCAGCGCATTTAAAATTCTCAATGCGCTTACAGCGAGAAGCTAAAACTCTCAATCATTTACATAGTCTAAGGTAACGAAAAAAATAAGTAGATAAAATCGTATCGCTATCTAAAGGTTAAAATAATCGCGAAAAAGAAATGTTTTAAGTTTCTCTTTTAAAAATAGTCACAGTCTCAGACTCTTTCAAAGATTTAGGCAGACTGTTCCAAAGTTTCGGGGCGCAATAAGAGAAGGTTCTTTGACCATAAGTGGCTGTCATGACTTTCGGAACTTGTAAAAGTAAATGATCGGATGAACGTAAAGAACGAACTGGTTTATAAGAACTGATAAGCGAAGTAAGATAGCTAGGTGATTGTCCATTCAGAATTTTGAAGGTTAAGAGTAAGTTAAGGCGAGGGTAAAGGTGAATTTAAGTGAAATTTTGGTAAGTTTAAGAGAGGTTGAAAGGGAAAAAAAGGGTTATGGAACACCACCAGACAGTTGCCCGACCGCACAATGGCACCCCAGGTTGTTGGGCAACTGTTTGGAGTGTATGTACCAATTTTTAATTTCAAACTCTAATTTTAAAACAACAACAAATCTTCAAAATTTCCTATTTCCATCAATTTTACTAATCCTTTGAGAAAAACTATTTCTCTCCAAATATACCTAAAAATCACCAAAAAAATTTACAAAACAACCCAAAACATAGATATGTGAGATGAGCATAGAGATTCTTGATTGCTTGAAACGTAAACGAGATATTTGCATTAAAAACATAATACCCAGCCAAAATACGGCTTTCGGGTTTACCCCCGCCTTAAGAGGGATATCACGCAACTCTCCCCCTTTGGGCACCGTAAAGAGATTCGAAAGCTGGCGTTTCGAGCGTTAGCCCTTCGTTGGAGCGACCCATCTCTTTACGGTGACCAATTGACATAATCAACTCAGTCGATAAAACCAAATTATTTTCACATCGATGCGGAAACAGCTGCTGGTAATTGAGCCTACGAATGATACTGCGATTTCTTCCTGGGGAGGGGGGTAAGTGTGTCTGTGGGGGGACTCCACCCAGGATGGATGCTCGTCATACCTTTTAGGGTTTAAAAAGATCGTTTTTAACTCGGAAACTGCGTAAGAAATCTAAAGGTGCAGATTATGCAAATGATATGCAAATGATGTACCATCGTCCGTAAAGTTTTTGGACAAATTCTGCTGACCAGCAGATAAAGTTCCGAAATCACTGTTTTAGTCAATATTGCAGGCACATGTATCGCGTTACATTTCTTGGTCAAAGTATACGTGACTGCGATAGTACTAGTTACACGAAAAATGGAAACTTGTTTTGTTTGCTTCCTGGGTAAAGTTCATTTGACATTCCTATTACAATTCTAATCTTAAATTAACAGTTAACTGCAAATAAGAACAAATGTTGGCATTTGTAATACGAATTGGGAACGTTTTTGACCTTATATTAGTGGCAGTGCACTTGTGATGTATTTTAACTGTTTGGAGTTCAGTGCCAGCGCTGATACTTGTGAACTGTAAAGTTACCTGATGTCGAACAATGGGAATTGCTGATTCAGAGATGTTCTTATCCTTAAGAAGTTTTCCTGAGCAATGGTTTCTTCCGTCGGGCTGGCCTTTGGAGCAGAAAAGTCCAAGCTCAAGGTCGAAATCTTGAGGCAGTCAAGCCAAATTTGACGGCGTTGTTCGCGAGACACAGATTTCTTATCGTTGAGAAGTTTCATGGGCAACAGCTAGTTTACCGTAGGGCTGGTCTTGGGATCAGAAAAGTGCAAACACACAGTGAAAATCTCAAGGCACTCCAAGCATAATTTGACGACAGAAAAGTTGCTGGAAGCTGCTATCGTAAGTTACCGCACCGAAGTTTAATAAAGATCAACACGAGGCTATCCGCTTTACATACCGATTTCAATAGAGCACTTTTTCCCTGTTTATATAGCCTCATCTAAACACGAGGAGGGCTGGGAGAATTCG
>OZ026607.1:19953605-19956105 GCA_964020085.1 Micromussa lordhowensis | reverse complement strand
ATTATGTCAACCTATTACTTGTTGTCTGTCTACAAACTTCGCTCTCACAGCTCTGTCAGGAATTGTAACCCCTCGAACATAGGGCTCGACATTCTCCGCATCAGAAGGATAACAAATCTCAAATTGTTGCACGATTCTGGCCAATAAGAGATGAAGCTCCAACTCAGCGATACGACGGCCAAGACACATTCTGGTTCCAAATCCAAACGGAATGGAAGAGAATGCTTCGGTGGTGTCGGTTGCAACTTCGTCTTTCTTGCGCAGCCATCTTTCTGGTCTAAACGCTTCGGCATCTTCGAAAAGTTTCTCATCTCGGCCCATGACATGGGCGAGAAACTCGACTTGTGCCGTACCTGCAGGAATAAGGTATCCGCTTAAAATTAAATCCTCAGCCGGCCTTCGAGGAATAGCACAAAGGACTGGATAGAGTCGTAGCGTTTCCCGTACCCAGGCTTTCAGGTAAGGCATTTGCGCGAGAGTCGTCGGTGTCGCCAATGTTGTATCCCCAAGCACTGATAATACTTCTTGTCGCAAGATGTCTTGTTTGTCAGGATTTTTCGCCATCGTGTACAACACCCACTGCATCGTGTTGGAAGTTGTGTCGACTCCAGCAAACAGAACATCAATCACAGTTGCGAGTAAATCATCTTTAGTCAGCTTTCCACTTGACAGGAGAAAGTCAAAGAAACCCGCTTTGTGGTCGCCTTCAGAAGGCTCTGATGGATTGCGTGTCTGACTCTTATATTTATGTTCTTCAAGCTGGTTGACTTTCCTCTGAATGAACAATTCAGCGTATTCGTACATCGTGTCAATACTGGAAAAAAAGATTTTTATCTGCTGGGTTTCGTAAATCTTGTAGAACCAGTTCGGCAGAAGACTTACCCCCATTGCAGTGCCCAGAAAATCTCCCACAGCTTTTATAAAGGCCTGTGCTTCTTTGTTTACTTCGGGCTCTAGACAACCAAATCGTTTGTCGAACAATACCTCTGCGACAGACTCAAACGACCACTTGAAGAGCTCCTTGTCGAGTTCACAGACCTCGTTTTCTTGCTCTGAGCCGCTAGGTTCTCGAATGGTTCGCAATCTGTGAATAAAATCCGTTACAATTTCGTTGAAACCCGAAGCGTAGTCAGCTACCTCTTTAGGTCGAAGCATTCGCTTACTTAAAACACTTCGATGCTTGTACCACTCAGGACCATCTGCAAAGAAAACGCCAGGAATCTTTTTCCGTTTTTCGCGGTAGGAGTCGAGAATGGGGAACTGAAGTCGTTCAGGGTATTTTGGCTCGGTTCGCAGAACTTTCGCTACATCTGCGGGATCTGATAGAGAAACAATGGTAATCCCGGGAATTTGCCATCGGAATATTCTACCATATTTGTTGGCATATTCTTCTTGGAATTGCAGAATTCGCTTTCCAAGCGGCTGGCCTTTCGCTCCAGCGAAGAATGTCCAAGCTGTCCCTATGATCGGAAGGCTGATTGGGCCTGGCATATCTGATATTGCCTTAATAGGCTCTTTAGTAGCGTCACTGTTTACACTCGACGACAAAGTGCTCAATGATGTCAACGATGGAAGAGTTCTTAGCTCTTGTCTTTTCTTCAACAGAACACCACGACTACCGGAACCAGCTAGAAGAGAGATCTTCGTTCTTGTTCTTGCGACATAAGCCATGATTAAAATCGCAACCACAGCTTTACACAAATATTTCCTAGTTGATTGCTTCGAGTTCTTAAATGCTCTCTGGTCAGCGGTAGAGTCACGGAGAAGGTCATTCTCGTCCCCAGAGGCCGCGCTCCTTTTGGTCAGCACCAAGAAATCACGACCTCTGGCCTGGTCCAACACCGGAAGTCCACGATTCACGGACTTCCCGTCACTCTGCGCATGCTCAGAGTCAAGTCTGACAAATCTGATTGGTTCTGGTTTCAATCTATTGTGTTCACAAAGCCATTCAAAAACAGAATGTCGTTGGACCAGGCCAGAGCAGGCCAGAGGTCGTGATTTCTTGGTGCTGACCTAAAGGAGCGCGGCCTCTTGGGACGAGAATGCGAGAAGGTATTTACGTCATAACTGGTAATTATAATGTGCCTTCTTAATATGGCAATCCTGGGTGGATGGTCTAGACGATATACTTCATGTACTTTATGTATCTCAGATTGAAAACACACATCCTCATTCTTGAAAATGCCGAGGGCAGCATTTTCAAGTCTGAGGTTGGCGTGTTTAAATCATGAAATGGCGAAATGATGAAACGTCACTCCAGTTAGCCTAATTATCACTGACTTAAAAGTTAGTTGGCTCTCAACAATTGTATGGGTTAACGGTATCCCACATTGGTTAGTGCCATTTCGTGTTTTAAACACGCCGGCTAGAGGTCAGAGTTTTTCACAATACGTACCGACCCGGCCAATAGCATGTTTATCTTTTTTGCGGTAAATTGGCTTACAAGTGGGTTTGAATCGGCTTACGCGCCGTCTAATCTAACGGGCGAACGAGCGAATAA
>OZ026607.1:19703605-19948605 GCA_964020085.1 Micromussa lordhowensis | reverse complement strand
AAGTAGAGCCGCTCTCTCCTACGAAAACAACGAGTTGATCGCGCAAGGTGAAGACTGTGAAGAACTCGAAACATCAGCTAAGTTAACAGTTTTTGTATCGAATATATCGTCGCCGCATTTAAAGCGGCGATATACGAGATACGTGTTTTTGTTTCTCGTATTTCGCCGCCTTTAGAACAGCGCAACATATTCAATTGTTTTTGTAGTGCACGTTGGACGAACTGCTTGCGAAGGAGACTAGTGGACTGCTTGTGTTAAGGAAATTGATCTTGAAGGTGCATATTTAATAAAGAACCATCGAAATAGCCTCTTGTTATATACTTGGTTTTCGTTGTCTCGAGCTTAATTTATTTACGAATTGCTTCGACTTGAAAGACCTAAACCTGAACGGCTCCGTTTCGAACGCCCGAGCAAATGTCCCAAATGTGTGTTGTTTACGATTCCAGATCAGACAGCGGCGTGTTAAGAAACAAGCATTTATTTTTAGGAACGAGCAAAACCCCGTACCATACATAGCAAGCCGAGAGAGAACTGTACGGCTCGTAGAAAACATGGGGTACAATTCGCAATAAAATGTTCAGAATGATAGAAAACAATATATTTGATTCGAGAGCATCCATGCGTTCTGATCGAATCAGGGGATACTTATGCAAATAGCGGTCGGAAAATTACTAGCGTTTCGATTTCTTTTCTCTCGTAAGAAGAGCGTGTGTTTTGCTCGAGGTCGTTTTATCTATTTCTGAACGAAAAGGTGTTGTTTCTTTTCCAGTTTAAGTGTTGTACTGAAATGAGATTTTTCAAGATATTCATCCCAAGAATTTGCTGGCTTTACGGTATTAAATTGTTTGTTTACAATTTTCTGACATTTATACGCGTAAAGCCTGGCCTAATTCGCGTAAAGGGAAATCTCTGAATTTTTCTCATTATGTGACTCCTATCAAGCTAAGATCAACAGGTCATCAGGAGCTTTCTTATATGTGAAAAATTTCCTTCACTCGTGTATTTACTTGTTTTCTTTTCCCGATTTTTTAAGATCGTGTGACCGCAAGTTTATGTCGTGACGGTCGTGCACAAAGGAAAAGCGAACTGTCACAAAAGCCAAATCTTTGCTTTCCTTGCTTGTGAGGGGCTTGGAAATCTTCAGCTAGAAAAAATGCCCAGCTGACTTTTTGCCACAAAAATTCAATGGCCGAGGTTGTGCAGATAGCTCGAAGCTAAATTTGAGCGGCTTTATAATTATGTGAATAAAAGTCCTCAAAAGATATGTTGCTCGTCTTTTAATGCGCTGTCCATAATGAAAGTTTTCAGCTGAACTCTCTAACTGTTCACGATTCAACTCAACTCAATCGAAAACCAATCATGACAACTAAGGCTTCTCTTTCCTTTACAAAAAAACATTCAGCATTTTCACTTATTTCGTTAACTGGGCCTCACTCTTCGCACACAAACCAATAATGATCACTAAACAGCATCCGCGTTAAGGCCTCTAGGCCTCTTGTTAATTTTAGGAGCAAGGGTACCAAAATAACGCTTTTCAGATAATCAACTGCCATATTTACCATTAATTTCACTGTGCCCCATGGGATTTCCTGTTCTAACAACACAATGAATGTGCACAGAGCAGTAATAAAGGGTGTGGTTACATTCAATCTTAGTTATGTAATGCTTTCAGGAGTCTATTTGTACATGTAGCCCTTTGTATGCATTGCAGGCCTATGTCACTGAGTAATAGGGTTGTAAAATCAAGATGATCATAGTCTAGTACAGGGTTTCCTTGTTCCAGCAGCACCCACGCACCCACACAAAGTTTTACAGAGTACCCCCCTGAGAGGATGATTCTGCGCATCTCACCTCTTCTGGCCTGGTGTAACTGTGGCTAGTGATGCTGGCATCTTCAGGATCTGTGATGTTACAAGGATGTTCCTCTTCTGATGACGGACTGCTGTCCCAGCTTGGAACATCCCACTGGGTTTTCCTACACATGAAAGAAGCCAATCAGTTTTTTCTTTGACTGAAAGTGAAATATCTAAATCAGGATCTTGCACACGCACTCTCATCATGTTAAATCTGAAACTGTCCACAAGTCAACTTGGACGGGTTTGAAAGCTAGCCTGCATGCAGAGCTCTTCTTTTCCTTTCTCACAGAAAAAAGATGTCACTTTTCGAGGGTAGTAGTCATCTTGCACTTGGCATAAATAACAGCAGCATTAGTCATTCTGATATTCTCTAAGTATTGGACAAGGCACTCTTGCAAATGATCCTGCAAGACCACTTCAGAAGAATTTCGGGTAGTTTCGATCATGTAATAAAAATCCAAGCCAAGCTTTCCCAGGCCCGTACTGGGAGAATATCAGCCAGCTCCCTTTTTTGTCTGGACCTTGCTAAGCTCAGTCTGTACTGTTAAGACCTCAAACTGAAATTCTCCAGTATGGCCCTCGTGTTTGGTTAATAAGATATATTTATAACTCCAACTCCATTGCTAGGATTTCCTGACACCAAAATGCTTTTGCTTACCTTGTTAATGCGTGATAGTAATAAACCTTTCCTTGCTGGTCTGTTGCTGACTTCCAGTGCGGTGGCAGCTGTGTGGGTTTATGTTTTACAGGTGAAGGTGTACAAGGCTCTGATTCTCTTGGGAAGCTGTCTGCTGAGGATGTTGTCACAGCTTCAGTCTGAACAGAAAATGGCACCACTTCTGGATGTGGCAAGGCCTCAGATGAACCAGCTTGTTGCAGAGAAGGAACTGGAAGTGTTGCACTTGAACATATTTGCTGAACTGGTGGAATGCTAAGCTGTGGCGTCGGTGAATTATATGAAAATTGACTTTGCTGTGGAGGAAAGCTGGGTTGCGTGTTCCGTGGAAGCTGTTGCTGCTGCTGCTGTTGTATGATGGTGGGCTGCTGAAACTGTGCCGCTGGAGGAGTGGCCACATTTGCTTGGAAAGGGGGTGGAGGGGGGAGACGAGTGTAAGGCAAAGGTTGTGATGGAGAGAAGAACTGTGACTGACTACCTTGGAGTGGAGGTGGAGGGACTGCTGGTGGAGGAATGTGAGGAGTTTGTTGTGGTTGTGGAGGTATCATTGGCTGATTTTGTGGTGGAAAGTTCGGTGGGGGGACTTTGCGGAAAAAATCCATGGGTGGGATATTAGGAGGAGGAACATTAAAGTTTGGTAATGACATGCCTTGCTGAGCTAAATTTCCTACAAAATTACCAGGACCCACTTGTTGGGGTCTGGGACCCTGATCTTGTCCAAGAGTAGGACCAGCACAATAGAATTGGTTACCATGGTAGCTTGAGGGAGCATTTTGAGCTGGGCCCCTCCACTGGGTCATGTTTTGCTGTGGTCCTAAGTTTGTTTGAGAGTTCATATTATAATTCCCAAAGCTGTTATCAGCCAGCCCTTGGGCATTCCTTCCCTGTTGTTGGAAAAAGTTCTGCATTTGATTCCATTTCTTCTTTTTCTTCTTGTTACGCGTGGGCTTTGGATGAAATACACCAAACCCCTGCTCCACGTTGAAGTTCATACGCTGCTGATACCCAAATGTCTGCAGCACTTTCTGTGACTTAGCATCTTGTTTCTGTGGCGCATCAACAGGATCTGATGACAGTGCAATTGAACGACTCACATCCTCATTATCAGGAGTTGAACTTGCTTTCATTTCCATGTCATCCCCAAACTCCAACGAGCTGAAATCACCAGCTTTTGCCAGAGGAGGTTCATCTGAAGAGTCTTTCTGTACGTCTGTGTCCTCACTACAGGTGGAGAATCCTTGGGATACAGGGGGGGTCCTTGATTCAAGAGGGAATAGAGGTTTGGGAGAGTTCTGAAGGCTGTTCATGATTGCATCCAGTTTCACTGGGGAACTGATATGATCAATCGGAGTCCTGTAGAGTGACAATCAGGGATTCTGTTTACTATTGTTCTATAGCTGGCCAATAATTATTATTAGCAGGTTCAGATCCATACGGGTTTCCACTGTTTTACGGAGTCAGTGAGATTTTTCAGAATGACTCAAAAACCCATAAAAGGGGACTTTAGGGAGTTAAAATCCAAGACATTTCCTGAAGGAAATCAGTCAACAGTTAACCTAGAACTGTGCCTCATAAGCTATTACAGAAGAACCTTGCCGTACAGCCACCCTCTTAACACAGCCACCCTGTTTATATGGCCACCTCGTTTTGACAGACACTTTATACTGGCCTGAACAAAAGCTCGGTCAGTTATTTTCTTATCTAAAGAACCCCTTTAATACAGCTTCCCATTGTGGCCCATTGGTGACTGTATCATCAGGGTTCCAGCGTATTCTAGAGAAGTTTCTACTATCTCTCGCATCTTTTAAGAGTCATTTGGAAAATAATAATTATGCTTTATTGACTAGTCAATGACAAAAAACTTCTGAATCAGCATATAGTTATAACGAGTACTTGTCAAGGAGCAAACAGTTTACTCCCTCCCTGCTATGTTGGGGATGCAGCAATTTTGATGCAGAATATTAACATTAATAAGTTAACTTGGTAGTTATTGTTTAAATGCAAAACTCTTTTGAAAAATTTGAACGGCAAAACAAGAATTGGCCTTTAAATGACTCTCTTGAGGAATGGTTGGAAGGTTTAATATTAACAGCTAAATAACTTTGATGAAGATGTTGGAAAGTTAAATTCCTTACCTAGAATGATCACCATCAGCACTTCCTAGAAAACAAAACAAATTAATGTTTAAGGGACAACAATTGCCGCACCTTACTACATCTAAACACAGACTTTCACATTGAAGTACACCTACATGTATCTACACAAACATGCAAAAAACACTGTAATTTATTTAAAGTGCCACCATGGTGAAATTCTCAATATCCATTTTTTTACATTTTTGGACACAATAGGTCTTTCCTAACTATCTTGCCAAATTTCAATCTGTAACGAACATTAGAACTTGCGGTTTTTGGACCTTTATTCCCAAGAATTTATGTCCGCCATTAATTTTACTAGTTCCAAGTCTTGCTTGAGAATTTGAGAAAATGATGTCATATTCTCAAAAATACCGCACGGGTTGAAATTATAATAACAATTAATGTAGAAAATTGCACCAATATATGAGCCAAAGTTTTTATTATTCTTTATGTGAACTGCTGTGCTAATTACACAGGTATGTAATGGTACAAGTGCACCATGTGTCTATTAAATAGCCCAAAGAAAATATGCGAGCTGATTGGTTTAAAATCGTGTTCTATAACTCAATAGAAACACAGAACTAGCACCAAATGTTGTTGTAATGATGGCGCAACTAAAGAGAATTTACATTTTGAAGATGAAAGTAAACAAGTTGTTGTTTTCCTTTTTTTGGTCATGGTATTTTCTAAAAGAAATAGAAAACATGTTCTCCAAGTTTCTATCGAGTATAGAAACACTTATGAAAGTATGGGAGAACTCGAAAAAGCTGTAGATTCCTTGTTCTCCCAAACTTTTACTTGTGTTTCTATACTTTGATAGAAACATGGTACATGTTTTCTATTTCTTAAATAGCAACACAAGTGGAAGTCAACAGCTTGTGCTATTTCTGTGTTATTATCGAGTTATAGAAACATGATTTATAACCAATCAGCACATATATTTTCTTTGGGATATTTTCTAATATTAGTTATGATTTACATTCGCAGATTTCTTTCACCATGAATGAATGTTCTATCAACTATTTAGATGTACGCATCTCTCAAATTAACAACCAAATTGTCTAAGAAACTGACCACCAGACACCTAGACATTCCCATTATAATCCTAGACATTCAGTTTCATTATATACCTGACATCTAACAAAAAATCAAAAGCAACCTACAAGTAATGTAGTTTACCTGCTGGGCTAGCCGCTGCTGCTAATTCAGTGACCCGGTCTTGCCTAGCCTATGACAAACATTTCAGAGAATATTCATGTTACCAACAACAGCTTAATATACTGCTTCAATGTTAATGACGTAGCTTTTTTCCGCTATAGAGACTGATGATGAATCACCCTAAAAGAATTATGTCTCCCTGTCCAAACCCTAAGATTGCTTTGTCCACTTCTTTCAGGATTCTCTCTCTCGCTGATCCCAACTGAAGTTTAGGGCCTGTTTACAAGGAGAGAGGGTTACCCTAGCACTCGCACATTTCCTCTTTTTTTTCGTCATGTTTACAAGGCAGCTAGGGTTACCTGGGTAGGCGGTTTACCCTATCTGCATGCTAGGGTTACCCTGGCAGGCAGGTTAAATTTTCCCCTTGTAAACACTCCAGGTAGAGTTAACCGGCCTACCCAGGTTAACTTTCTAATTGTTTCCAGACCCTTTGAGTGTGACCGTGCAAGTTATCCCAGGCTGTTTGGGTTACCCCACCTGTGAAATTTTGCTAGGGTTACCCTGCCTCCGTCCTTGTAAACAGGCCCTTACTTGTTTCTCAGTAACTGACCTCCCTCCCCTCTGGAAGCAACACCTCTCTCAACTGGAGCCCCACCCAAGGTTGTCTGCCTTAGACTAAGGTTGTGTTCTATTGGGATGAACCGTTTCTGGTTGCTTGGGTTCTATGTTTTTTTTTCATGTTTTACTGGGGAAAACCGTTTTCAGGTGGTGTAGTAGATCAACTTCTTCAGCCGGACTCTAACGAAGTTGAAACAATTGAAAAAGCAGTTACATTACCAGGTCACATGATTGTAGCTCGCATAAGGACTATTCCAAGCAGTTACTGCATTTCAACTGAGAAAGGTTGGAAAAGTGTTTTTTTTTTTAAGAAAACATCAACTGTATCAACCCAAACTGGTTGATTCCAATAAAACTTGACCTAAGACAGAGTTCCCTGTACAATAAATTGTAGTTGAATGTCTCACAGACTTGTAACTTACTGGAGTAGCAGATTTCTTTGGGATTCTGTAAACTTCCTACAAAAAATAATGCAACACATAGCAAAGTTAAGTTATGGCCAGAGTTTGAGGAACATGTTAAGGCAAAGAAATGAAAACAAAGTTTTTATGTTTTGGAACCTTATGTGCACTACAAAAAGCTCTATAATTAAAGTAAATAACTTTTGATCTATTTTATAACAGGAATTTTCTAAAGACATCTGATCATCAATTTGGTCTCACAGTCTTGGTGTCATTTTACAGGCACCCTTCAAGGGGTAACCAGTCATTTTGCCTGATAGCCAGTTCACCCCAAGTCAGTTTGCCTGTGCTAAAAGTTTGTTCACCCAGGCAGCTGAAAGAAATATGTGCTTAAAATTTCTATTTTTCTAAGTGAGCAAAAAGGTAACATTGTGGGCATAATGAAACAAAATCACACACAACACATTTATTTTGCGTTCTTTAATCCATTGATCATGGAGCTAACAGTCTGGGTGAGCCAACTATCACTCTGGCAGAACTGGCTTTGGGGCAAAATGGTGCTGATTCCCTCAGGCCCTAATCTCACAGTTCTAATTTTTAAAGGACAAACTGTCCCAAAACTTTCAAAGATCATCCAGTTGACGATTTCCTTTGCAATGTATTGATGTTGTCAGGAGAAATTGTATTTTCACCAGTTACCTTAAGTAGACTCCAGGATTTCAACAGCTCATTGGCTATGAGCCCAACACCAGCTTCTGGCAATCGCTCATCTTCAGACTTGATATCATCCTCTGAAAGGTCATCTGGAGATTTCTCAAACATATCTGTTGCAATCTTGGTGTTCAAGACTCCACTGCATGCTGGCTTGTCTGCAATAAAGCTGGCAACTTCTGCATCAAGGGAGTCGTCATCTGATTGGTCCTTATTAGAGCACTGACGTTCAAACAGAACAGGGATAACACCCCCTTTTTTGCCTCTGTCAAGAGCTTTTGCCGAGAGCTGGCTGTCGTCATCATTATCTTCTGTACCTGCGGTACATTCTGAATCTGCTGGGCTGTTGCCCTGCGAATCTTGTCCACTGCTTGAGCCGGCTTCAACCGTTGGACAGGATGACAATGCCCATTTTCTTACAACCTTTATCACCTTACTGTCTTCAAGCTGGTTCTTGGTGGCAATTGGAAGGTATCTCAATGTTTCAAGCAACTGTGAACAGGAAATTAAAAGTTAGAATTCCTTGTGAGACAAAATAAATACAGTGGCGTTCCAATTGTATCTATCAATCTGGAATTCAGAACTTTAGGGAAAAACAATAATTGATTGATTTTGTAGTGGGAGATCTAGTAGAACTCTCAGTGTGACTCTCATGCCATCTTGGGGGGGGGGGGGGGTGGGTGGGTGGGTAGAAATACTTCAAGTCACTTACCACAGATACAGAGTAAGTCCCAGTGTTGTGGGTCAGTTGGCATTATTAGCTATAAACTGTCGCTATACATGTCAACAAACTACTAGTCACCTGGACATTATAAATATCATACTACTGATCCCAGGTGTCTCTTAAAATGGCTTTTTTTCAGGCTGTTGCTTGCACCGTTGGTTTTATTCATGGACTGAAGAGAAAGTGATTGAGGGATGACAAATTTCATGGTAGTGTGATGAGTGAATCTCCTGCCATCGTGGGAGTTGCTTCACAGTTTGTTTGCAAGTGTGTCGAGTATCACACTTTCTAGCAAGATGCAATTCCAGATATGTTATGGAGGAGAGTTTGACAGACTCAAAATCCATCATATGAAGACTTGCTCGAACTTGCTACTCCTAAGGAATTTGCAATGGCTGTATTGCAAACTGCAGCTAAGAGATCTTTGTCACATGATCACTTTATGTAATCTGTGGCTTATACCAACAGTGCGTGAAATGACCTGGAAAAAAGCCATGTTAAAAGATGTCTGGGATGTCTCGGATCAACTGTCCCTTTATTTGATTTGCTCAATATACAAATTATTCTTATCACTGTCTCCATACATTTGTTATGTTCATAGTTGAGAGAATTTGATAAAATATCAACAACTTCCCTTTAGTGATCAATTACCAAATTCTCATGATCTTTACATTGAAACTACAAGGAGAATGTTCATGCTGATCAGTACCTCCATCTTAAGTTTCATTTTCTTTCCTCCACCATCTATCATCCAGCTCCACAGTAGAGACAAACCCTGGTATCTTAGGAATGCCTTCAAACACGACTGGTCCGTAGTGTGCTGAAAAAGGATAATAGCATAAACAGCCAGTTAGTTCAAAACAACTGGCCTCAGTTTTTCTAAGGGTAGATAACGCTATCCACTAAATCACTATCCAGTGGTTAAGCGTCAACAAAAAAACCATGCTTTCTGATGGATAGTAATTTGTCCGGTGGATGGCGTTATCCACCTTTCAAAAAACTTGGGCCTGGTGTCTTTCAAGCAAAGAGGGAATTTTCAAAATGGGTCTCTATGTGTCCAGTAGATAAGCACTCAAAATTTAGTTTTGTTGATTTGCCATATTGTTACATGATATAAGGGAATATTGCTTTCTCTTTCTAGTTATGTCTGGCTGACAGTTTTGGTTCCACGCCTAGGAATAGACCATATTCGGATTATCGGTATAGGACTGGAACTATCTTGCAATTGAGGCCAATGAGGGGAGTCTTTTCGAATGCAAACAGCTTTTAACCCTTTGTAATAAATTTACAACTCCAGGGAGTAATTGTTATAGATGTAGGCAAGATAAGGTGACAAAGAACATTTATTTTTATTCGTTCTTCTTAAGGACCATAACGCTATGGAATAAGATACCCGAGGAAATAGGCAAGTCAAATTCCTTGGTTGTTTTTAATTCTAAGATACTCCCCTACATGTATTTAGTAAAGAACAATTAGACTTTTAAACTTTATATTTTTATACTCTCCTCTTTTATAATACATACATTTTTAGATACGTATTACCAGAGGTTTATTTATTTTGTGATTTTCTAGTAGTTGGTATGATGTCTCAATGATTTTTTACCAACCCAATAAATGTAGATGTAGATGAAGCTGTAATGATATTTCCCTGCATGAATAAATGGGTACTGGCAAATTTAATGCGAGGGGGGGGGGAGGGTAACTCATCATGGATTAGCGTCTCATTCAGGGTGGAGCAGAAATACTCCTGATTGCTTCATGCTACAGAACCGGGAGTTAAGTGCAGACCTGATGGGTCACTTGGCTTGCGTGCAGACTTTACCTTAATCTACATGAAACACAAGTGCTGAGAGAATTGAATATACCTGCAATATTTTCAGTAGCATAATTCTCTGATCTGTGGTCTCGGCTCGCACCATCAATCGTGACAGCTTTAACGCCTGGTCACTGTATACCAATCCTCTATGGTCACCTAGAAGCTTCTCAACCTCATCTTCCAGCTTCAAACAAAACAAAAACACAGACAAGTGTCACTGGTTTGCAGAATAAGTTTGTACAGAAAAACTCAAACAGAAACATGGCAATAGTGGTTTGATTCAGTGAAGGAACTTATTAGAAACCTAACTGTTGATGATGAAAAGGGATTTGTATGAATGATCAAATGGTGACAAGTGATGTAAGGAAATAATTTCACAGGTGTTTTGTCGAAATTATTATAACTTTTCAAGTCTTTAGGCAAGGGAAATTATTAGAATTTTGACAGAATGTAAGTGAAATTATTTCCTAATTTCACATGTATTACATCTGATCACCTTTTAATATCATGGGTGTCAAATTATGCTTAAAATCATGGGCTTTTGACTTGTTTATTGTATGAAGAAATTTTCATGTCAAACACTGACATGGCAATTTTGTAATTTCACGTGTGAAGTTATATATTAACACTGAAATTTCGCTTCAAAATTAAGGAGTAATTTGCCACCCATGATATTAAAATATGAGCAACAGTGCATTCCTTTTGCTGTCCCATAGAATTCCTTTTCATTAGTCATGTGTTTGCAAAAAAAGGGAAGGTAATAATAATTATTGATCAAGGTACATGTAATCATCTCTGTACAATCATGCACGATCTCCATAGAAAATGTATCAGGGCCCAGTTGTTCAAAGGGTGAATAACACTGTCCACCGGATAGCGTGGTACATTCAGTTAACACTTATCCACTGGATAGTGATTTATCGGGTGGATAGTGTTATCCACCCTTTGAACAACTGGGGCCAGAAGTATAGCAATTACCGTTATGTCATCAAATTCAGTCGTCAAGTTCCTCTGCTTTTTACGTCTCCTCCTTGGTGAACTAGTGATAGGTGGAGTTGCTGTAAGAAAATAGTGGAAAATGTTTGATTTGGACTGATCTAAAGAATGGAAGTTTCAAAGATAGTGGAGTTGTAGATCCCTCAATGCGGAGGCCATGAATCCCACACTACAATGTCCATACATTTGTAGACTTCTACAATTAAGATGCATACCTATTCTTTCCACAGTGTTTTTCAAAGGAGTTTGTTTTTCACCTCCAATAAATCCTCGACAAGTTGGTGCTCCACAGTAGCAAACCTGGGCAACCTTCCTACAAAATTACGTAACAGAAAATGTCAGAGTACACTTAGTTAAGGCAGCATCCACACCAGGCAAGAGAAATATGAAAACACAGCTTTATTTCTATCGTTAGGCCTACTGTTCATGCTAATCTGTCACAAAAATGGAGTTTTTGAAATCTCTCTTCAAACTGGATAAATTTGAAAATGCTGGCTTTTCACTTTTGTGTGGACGGAAAACATTTTGAAATGAAGCTTTTTGAAAATGATCTTGTTATAATCATCATTTGATTCCCATGTCCAAGTTTTCCTCAAACACAAATCCAAAACAACCAGCGATTGTTGCCTTTTTAAATTCCTCCGGCGTAGTGTTGGGGGGAAAACATTTGATGCATTTTCAGTGTGAAACCTCCATTTTCAAATTCCTTCGGTGTAGTGTGCACCAGTTTCAGACAACTTTCAGAGCCAAGGTCAGATGTTAATTCTCCTTAATGCCATCACACATTTCTTTTTATAAGACTTTTGAGAATTTGGTGGTAAATCAAGAAAATAATCTACATGTGATGACAATTTCCGTAATTCTCATCACCTGCATGTTTGATAATGTGTTGATACCGTAAGGATAAATAAGATGCTAGTCACTCTTGGGATGACTGGATTAAACCTACTCTGCAAGCACGTACCCATAACGCTGTAGTTTGTAATCAAATGTCAGTTCTGTCCCAGCAGGGATGAACTGCTGAGTGAAAAATCCTATTCTTAACAAGCCATTGACAGTCCACTAAAAGAAACAAATGAAAACAGTTATTTCACATGTACGGTATTCACTGCAAAAATGTAAAATATCCATTTTTACATGCCTGCTAATAATAAGCCTCTAAATTCCTTGTGAACCCCCGACCCCCCCCCCCCCCAAAAAAAAAAAAAAATAATAATAAAATAAATAAAACAACAACAATCTTGTTCTGTCCTAGCTTCCACTAATGGCCAAAAGATCGCAACAATTGAACGCAACTCTTGCCACCTTTGTAGCACCTCTATGGTGACATGTTGCAACATGTTGGGTGTTGTTGGCTCAAGTTGGAAAATGCTCAACTTTGAGCCAACACCACCCAACTTGTCCCAACACCTTGCAACAGAGTGGTCAAACATGAACGGCATGTTGCACCCAACATTGCTGGGATATATTGCACTGAACTGTTGCAATCGTTTGGCCAGGTCTTCATATCGAGGAAATACATTAAGGCTTAACACTAAGCCTAAAAACCAAGTTCTAATTTGAGACCCTTTTCTCCTAAAAATTTTAAACATAACTGTGGGTTATCACATATTAAAGACTGCTGGAAATGGAAAGAGCATAATGAGACGTCAAAGTTTGAATAGCTTCCAGCGGATAACCTGAATTATTTTACATTGTGCATGTATACCTTTTGAGTTTCACAATTTGATTCACAACTATGGTTGATAAACCTAGATAAGTTCCCTTTAAAGGTGGCATCGATGATCTACAATAACAAAATACACTATTAGCGACTCAACAAATCTACAATAAGCCATATCAAATTAGTAAGGCTATTAGAGCTCAAAATTTACAGCAATTTCAAATTCAATAAAAGGAATTGACAAATACCGGTACTTGTGAAAAAAAAAGTTTTTGGTCTTTTCATCTTGGCCAAGAGACTGTCACACTGAAAGTTCCGTTCAAAAATTTAAGATGTTAGCAGTCTGGACCCCATCGAAGAAGGATTCCCAACCATATGCTCAGGTCATCAACGAGTTTGCTGTTAAATTCTGAAAGATCTCTGAAGAGTCTCTGGGCCGAGATGAAAGGCCATGTCAGACTTGCCACAAGCTATTAATTTCAATTCACCAGTTCAAACCCAAATGATAAACTCCTTAAATTCTCCCAACTAAGTAAGAAATACATACTAAAGGAAAAGCATAGAAATTAGTAAGGAGAATTGCAATGTTGTTAATGTGCGTGGTCCAAATGCATTTAGCAATGTTTTGCAATTTACCTCATCTGCTCTCAATGTCATGAAGTAATAATGTCTCCTGTTTTCTCTGTCATAACGCTCTGCCCGCTCCTGAAAGTCTTTGTAGTTCATGACTTCTCCACAATACTCCATAACAAACTGATTTCTAAATAGCAATATTAACAATAAAAACATGCATTACTACAGATGATGACAGAAGTGGTGGAGAAAACATCTGCAAACATAAATGTATCCCAAAGAAAACTGTTTGTCAGGGGGAGCCCACAGGAGTGTATCAGTCTATAAAGTTAAATCTATAACAAAGATTGTTGCCGACAATTAAATAATTAAGTATTTACAGCTAAAAACAGTATATTATAATGACAAGAAGAACTTACTGTTCAAGATCTTCAAGAGTTCTTAATCCCCAGCCTTTCTTCTCAGTTTTTAAAACTTCAACTTTCACTTTACAGCCCTGGAAAAAAGTGGTACATACAATGTAATTACAATTTTTAACATTCAATAAAGCTACGTAAAAAGATAAGTGAAGGTTGCATATGAGCCAAGTGGCACATCAGGTTGGTGCTGATCTCCGATTTCTGTAACATGAAGTGACTAGGAACATGTCCCCAGCCAGGGCTCAAACCTGGACCGCTTGATCCAGAGGCAAGCGTGCTAACTGTGAAGCCACCCCACCTCCACAATGTTAGGTGAAGCACCCCACAAATTTTCCAATGGGCAACTACATGTACGTCCTCCCACATAGCTCAAAATTGCCAGTAAGCAACAAAATCAAATGGAGCTAGAGCAGTTTTCAATTGGATGTCAAAAGTAATCAGGCAATTACTTTGGTTTTGGTTTTACTACGGTTTGAGGTTGGCTGAGTGGTCTAATTGGTAAGTAATTGGTTTTGGTTTCGGATTTACGACACTTAATTGAGAACCGCTCTATCACTACGTAACTAGGGCTTCCTACCTGTTGAAATCGCTTGTTGCTACACATCTCCCCACAAGAACATCTGCTGTTACTGTAGAAAGAAGACGATAAAAGTCTTTAACTTGAATAAACCTACAGCACTGTATGCAGGCTAATATTACCAGGTAAGGTATGAAACAGAAATAAACAAAAACAACTAACCATTCAATCATTAATAGTCTGTTCAAGCAGTTTTCCCCGCAACCAACAGGATCAGGGTCATCTGTGAATAAAAAAAATTAAAGGAAGAACTTGCTACTGATTACCTATAGTTAGTAATTTGTCACAGGTAGTGAATGCTGTGCAATATGTGGAGAACTTTTAATTGATTTCCACGTAACTGTTGATGTGGCGCAATGTTATAACTTCCCATTCAAGAGGACAATATTGGGCTGGGACTGGACAGTTTACTGAAATTGACTGTGCACCATTGTTTGTTGGAATGCAGAAATGGTACATTTTTTATTCTGCAAATTTTGTAATGCATCAAGGTACTAATCCCAGATCGGAATGAAATGAATTCCTTACCAGCGTCATAGGTACAATCACATTGCATCTTTCGCACTTCCTTATTAACTTTTTTCTTCCTGAAAATCAGTGTTGACAAACAAAATGAGTACTAACCATCCAGAGTTATCACCAAGTTTTGAATTGACCTTATTGTTCAAGTAGGTGGCTGAGATTGCCAATCTAAAGAATAGCTCAGCAGAGTACCAAGCTGAGATCATGAAGAAGACAAAGGAGATTTCTTAACCTGACCCCTCCCATACCCAAATACATGTGAAACTGACAGAAATGTCACTATGGTGAGCCTAAACAGCACTCTAGTTAGCCTAAATAGCGCTCAGGTTAGTCCAAATAGTGCTAAGGGTAGCCTAAATAGTGCTAAATAAGGGTAAGGAACAAGACAAAGGGTGCTTTGATGTCATTATGTCAGAGACCACTGGAAATACCTGAGGAAAATGGCACAACATTTTCTGATCAAACCGGGCCAACCAAGAGGAATGAATCTTCCCATTTGCCATTCCTTTCCCTGACCCACCACTTAGTGAAGAGAAGAGGAAGGGCAATGAACCAGTTTATCAAAATGGAACTGCAAATTTTGGACCAATAGATCAAAGTAGACCACCTCCAGAGGTGGTATAAAATATTCCAGTCAGACCAAACCAAAATAAACCTTTCCATTTGACCTCTTCTCAGAAGACAATTGAAAATAACTTTCATCTTCAAGTGTTGAAGATAATTATACATAACAGTCCATTGTAAAATGCAAGTTTGGAATATTCCACACTTCCAATATGGAAACTCACCTGTCAAATAAATACACATTCTCTTCAATATGTTCATAATAAGGAGGTTGATATTCCTCTGTGGAAGATATGACATGTTCTCCTGACATCTAGGAAATCAGGACAACCAAAAATAGTCATTTCTCCAAGAAAACAGTATTATCTTGATTACAAAATAGCTTCAATAAAAAAATATCTTTATTTACCCTTGGTCAGAGTTTGTAGCCAAAGGCTAATTGGGCCGTGCAAGTAAATTTCAGAAACACATATTTCAAATTAAACATAACAAGGTTTAAAACCCCAGCAGGTAGCTTATTTGCAAGTATGGTAGAGGAGCTGACATTATATTAAGACTACTGAAAGCAACACCAGCTAGTGGTTATAGCTGGACTTAAACCTGTGACCTCAGAATTTCAAGTCCAGCCCCTTAATCACTTGGCGTACAGAAACAAATCATGTTAGGCCCATGCAGCTGGAAGTAATGTGTTATATTCCTGATTAATAAGATGCATAGGTTCATTTGTTAGCTACAGCTGTGTTATGATGTAATTGAAGACATCTTCTTCTGATGGTGCCTCTGTTTAAGCAGGGACCAGTTATTCAAAGTTAGGTAACCCTACAGTATCTACCCAATAAATCACTATCCAGTGGCAAAACAAACCATGTTATCCAGAGGATAGGGATTTATTCCATGGATAGCGTCATCCATCCATGGAAGAACTGAGACAGGGACTCAGGGAGTACATGTACATCAAACGGGTACACACTAACTGTCTGCACAACCTGACAGCATCTTCATACTACAGAAAACAGAGCTACAGTACAGTAGGACAAGCCATCTGGCACTTCTAGCTAGGGCTCTGGGATCAGCATGATGATACTCCACGTAGTATTTAGTCAGATCACCTTGGCTTACAGTTTACAAACACCTGAACATAAACTACAAACTACAAAAAATAGAAATAATTACACTCTGACTTACATCCTCCTCACTATCAGACCTAAAAGGGGAAAAAACAGCATTTGGTTAGATTTTGAAATATCAATGCCATCATATTTTCTAAAAAATAAGCCTTCTCAACATGAAGTTAAACAAGAATATTAATTTTCACAGCTGTATGCTGATGACACAGTTGTCAGTAGCAAGCCTTTAGGAGAGGAACGAGAAAGCTTCACTTCATTGTCAGCAAAAATTCTTACAACTAGAAGAAAGGTCAGATATATTTTACCCCCTTTTTGTCTTTCAAAACTTCAAGTTCCAAAGGGTTATGATCCCAAATACATGGTGTACATGTAGCCTTCATGGTGTGGCACGGGAAATTTGAAACTTGAGTGTAAAGCTTAGAATTCTAATTAAATTTATGGTTCATCATAAATTTACTTAGGTAGAGAAAATTTATTTGGTGAATTAAATTAAAATACATGTAGAACTAAAGATAGAGTGGTTTTCAATAGGGTGTCATAAAACCAAAACCAAACCAATTACATACCAATAATAATTAGACTTCTCGCCCAATCTCAAACCATAGTTGAACCAAAATCAAAGTAAATGCCTGATTTCTTTCAACACGCAATTAAAAACAACTCTATTATCGATCAAGTTTGAGGGACAGAGCAACATTTGTATGCTGAAAGACTGAGTCATGTTATTAGTTACTCTACATAATTTCCTAGTGGTTTTTTCTTTGCAGCATTAAGGGGTTAGGCAGTGTGCATAAAAAGTGTGGAAAAATGTACAAAAGGTGTGGTTTTGAACACAATTTCGTTGAAGTAAACAAACATTGTAGAAATGGGAATTTGTTGAAATACTGTACAAATTGTCATTTCTAACATGTCTGGCTATGCAAAAAAATCCTACTCAAACCAGGCCCATTTAAGAACACTAACTCCAAATAATTTGCTATGTTAACATAACAATGCATGATTGATTTGCAGCAACATACATGTACTTTACACAGTACACTTTGTGTCAACCCTAAAGCAATGGGAAGTGCTGCTTTGAGGTCACGACCAGATTTATTCTCAATTTAGCTTGTACAGAGTAATATAAACTCAGCTATTTCAAGTAGTTTAATTAGTATAATTGCATTTGTCACGGGTGGGAAAAACCTGCAGGACAAAAATCACCCAAACATTCGCATAAAGTGTAATTAAGCTGAACTTCCAGATCAAGGCTTCGCATTGAAAATTCAACTGGGTTAGAACTCACACATACTTTGATAAATTACCAACAATGGGCAAAAATAAATCTCAAGGAAAATTTAAATGTGGATTCAAATGACATATCAAAGGAAGTAACAGAATCCACAGTCAGATTTAAAGGCCAAATTCGTATATTTCCTTCCTTCCGTTCCGCCGATTAAATTAATTTATTCACCGTCTCGATACGGTAAAGTCGGTGCTTAGATTGAATTGATTTCCCTTGAAATCATGCTGAAAATGTTCTAAAGGTTCTCAAAAGGACTTTAATCATTTGAGCTTTCCTTGATATATGGGGGTAAGATTGACGCTATCCTTCTGAAACAGAAATACCATCAAAACAAAGAAAACAGCGGTGACATTGAAACAAGCGGTCACGTCGACTCACTAGAGCCAGCCCATGGGAAATCCACAACACAATCAATTGCAACCTGCTCAAGGTTAATTCTCGCTAAAATGGCACATTCTTTTCAGCTTTTGACAAGGTGTAGCGATCAAGAAAAGTGCCAAATTAACCTGAACCGATGCTGTGTTTATAACCAATGGTCACGTTTTTTCATCCAAACAAGCCATCGGGCGATTTTACTTAAGCTTACATATGTAAGCTTATACACCATAAACCGAACAACAGTTTAAATAAGCTCTGAAGAAGCTTAAAACTTTGTTTTTCTCGCAAATTTGCTAGCTATTTAACTTACCCACTGTCGTCTGTATGACCAGAATTATCAGATCTTTCTTCGGTACTCATACTTCACGAGTTTTCGTGATTACAACCTTAAATTGAGAAGAAAGGCGAGAAATGTGCTTTCCAAACACAATGCATGCAAGCTTGAGAACCGTGACAGTCGTGCAAAACGAATGTTTTTCTCCACGATTTTGTCCTCCGCGTTAATATATTTTCTCCAAGAGCACGCTTATTTCAGCCTTCTATCCTTTCTTCGACGAAACAGTAGCAACACACTCAAATCCATGACGAATAACGGTTCACTCGCAACGCTATCACATCAGCCCCTTTTCCAAAACCCTTTTCGCCTCGAGAACGCTCATGGCTCGCCGACGGAGTGTTAGTACATCCGGGAGATTGACGGCCCCTGCCACGTGTTCCAATTGGTCTAGCCGCCAAATGATGTAAGGAGACTTTAGCACGCAATCATAATACTCCCACTTTGTTTTTTGATATTTCACCTGTATTTTCCACATAAAAAGCATTTTAAAAAGCATCAAATACTATTCAAACATCATTCAACATTGGTTTAGACTAAGGGCTTGTTTTTGTTAATATTAGAGATGTACCTTCAACTAAGATGACAAATGGCTTCTCTTTACTTCTCCCCAGGAATGCGCGGGTTTCGACTGACCCTCACTGGCCCGTTTGCCTTTCTGTAGAAGTTGTTACTAGATAAATTATTCACAAATGGTAGCCCTACGGGTCGAGGTCGACTAACAGATAACGTAGTCCATCAGGCAACCACCCGTTATTATGAGTGGTATAATTATCTTGGACGAGGCATAATTTGCCGTTTTCGCAGTTTTTTTTTACCGTGTAAAACTTAACAACTTAGAGCGGACCGATTACAATGAGTGGATATCTGGGCGACTTATCGTCCATTCAGAAAAAGTCCCTTGAGGAACTTAAAGAGATGTTAACAGCAGAAACAACAACAGATGAGGTGAGCCGTAAAGAACGATAGCTGTTGATCACTAATCTCTGTTCTGTTAACGAGGACATGTCAACGAAATCGTCAATTTTCGATCGATTACAAGTATGCGTAAAGCTTATCACTCTCTCGTAAAACAAGTTTTGGCGAGAAGTGTAAATTGCCGAGTATTGTTTAAAAACGGATTCAAACATCCGATGGCTTCTGGGTGTTTATTTTACCGGATGAGACGTAATATAAATTAAATTGTAGCCTGACGTAAGAAGCGAACGACGATCGAAAGATCTGCAAAATTTAAACGTTCAACATGCATGGCAATTTCCGCTTTAATGACTTTAAGAGCTTTTAACTTCTTTCAGCTTGTTTAAGATCGAGAGGCCGTCGATGATGTTTCGTGTGCAAATGATGCTTGCAAAATAGAAGAATGAATGGAGAAAAAAATAATTAATTTGATCGTGAAATGTTTAATTGCATTATATTTATTTCAAGTTATATTAAGTTTGTATTCAAAACACTGGATCTTGTTTTGGTTAGGTTTTTCAAAAAATACGGTAGGCGTACATTAACATTTAAACAGATCTACATTATATTTATCACGTCCTGCAAGTGGGTGTTAAGTTACTTTTATGGAGATAACTTCTTGCACTGACAAAAAGCAAATATTTATCTTGGAGCCAAACATTGCGGGCAAGGGTGTTGTATTAATTGTTCAACATGATGTTACAATTATTACAAATCTTGAACACAGCCCACAGGGACTTACTGATAAAATGTTATTGTTTTGAAGCTTGATAATTTTTTTAATCACTGTTTTCTTGCATAAATAATAATTATTGTACTTCAACACTTTGTTATGTCATTTTTCGTCCAATTTAAGTGAACTAAT
This sequence comes from Micromussa lordhowensis, assembly GCA_964020085.1. Taxonomy (NCBI): domain Eukaryota; kingdom Metazoa; phylum Cnidaria; class Anthozoa; order Scleractinia; family Lobophylliidae; genus Micromussa; species Micromussa lordhowensis. The sequence goes on along the minus strand of OZ026607.1, from coordinate 19,928,247 downwards.
ATTGTTGTCATTGCCAAAGAATCAACAAAGAGGAAAGGCAAGTTAACATCACTGTTTGTCAAAATGTGTCCATTTTAATTCATTTTGGACTTTTCTCCGTTTCAAAATTATGCAAAACATACGTAATCCATTATTTAAAATGTCACTGGCTTAGTTGCAAAACCTTGGAGATAATGTAGATGAATTTTTTTCCGAAATTCTGAATTGCAGCATAAGCTTTTTGCATCATGATATGTCTAATGTCAAAACATTAACATCCAAATATTATTAGCTATTTATCGGCCAGTTGTATAGTGTTGATTTATGAAACAAGATTTAAAGAATATCGGAATTATCTTGTTTAAATGAAGCCTGCAAGTGTTTATAACATCATTCCATTCTCTATTGTCGAAGAAGGTTCAACAATATAATTTTTTCTCTGTTGTCTGCTACCATATTAATGAACAACGGTATATTAATATAACCTTTTCCACAACAGGTTTTTCAAACGGTTTATAACTTGGTAGCTGATTCAATATAAAGAGTTTCATTGCTGTCTGAACATCTTTCTGTTTTTGCAGGCTGCACTGCAACCAGCTGCAACTTGCAACAACACAATATCAAATGCATGTAAGAATATCTATGAAATTTTATAAACTGGATTAAGAGCAATTTTGTATCAGAGCACGCAAAAACATTGAGATTATAAATGAGGATTGTTAAATGTTTTTGTCGTAAGTTGGGAATTTCCTGCGATATCACTCCAATCTCATGTGCTGAAATTGCAGCTGGTTAACACGCCTGACTTCAAGGTGCAGTCCCAGCATGACAAAAATTGCAGTGGGAAATCACATCAAATTTGCACTGAAAATCACCAGTGTGTAAATGGGTCTTGAGAAATGAAAATCATTATCATGTAAAGAATATATTATTAATCAGCAAATGGACTTTGTCAATAATTAAGTCAGGGAAACTTCAAAGTTAGTGTACACAGAGAAAGGAAACTTGATTCCAAACTTAAAATGAACAGATCATAAAAAGTGGTACATGTATGTACAGGTTAAGTAAGGGTTGTGGCAAGTTAGGAAAGAAGCTTTAATTTATGGTCATGTGAAAGTCAGTGTATTTGGATCAGCGAAATTCTTAATTTTTCAAAATTAAGAAATGTTATTTATTAAAGATTGCTACTAACATGTACTATGGGTTTTGACTATGAATTTTTAGGGAGTTAATAAGACATCTTATTATGTCTTACCCAATTATTTTTTTTCTAGAAGATAAATTAATAAAAGGTAAAAATTAATTTAAAATGGAATGAGCTACTTTTTGTTTTCAGTCTTACAATATAATTATGCATTTCTTAATCAGTAAATTAACTTGAGGGAAATGTAGAAAACATGAGCTGCAGACGAGTGTTTTCTACATTTCTCGAGTGTTCTCAAATGTCCAGAGTGTTTTATCACAGTGTAATACACGGATTAGGCTTCTTCATTTGCTTTATGATATAGATTTTATGCGCGCAAAACAATAAAACATGCTTTTTCTATGTTTTACACTCTGATAAAACATGGTTTTTGTTATAATTGTGAGTAAAAAAGTTTGGTAGTATTTGTTTCCTATGTAGCACTTAATATATATAACAGCTGTAAAATAAAGGCTATTGCATGCATATGGACTATTGTTTGGTCAAGATGGCTGGATAGTGGTCTCATTTTGTTTTTGTTTATGGACTGAAATGGCCGTAAACATGCAATAAAGAATGGGGCCAACATCATGGGTAAGAACACAGTGCACGGTCAGTTTGCACTCCTAGGATTGGCAAATGCTGCCTAGAAAATCTTGGTTCTTAGAAACTTTGGATTGAATCTCAATATCGTAAAAGCCATTGGGATGAGTCATAAGCTAGGTCTCAGAAATTTATTATTGTTATTATTATTATATTTTTGGAGGGGGGAGATTTTCTCAGTTTTGCGGCCTCTGATTTTCAACAAGGTTCTTGGGGCATCTCAGCAAGTCTCAGATTTTACCATTCATCACCCTTAATCATTTTAGGGGATCCATGGAAGAGTACAGTCAGAAGACTGTTTTACTGACAAGGGGAATTGGAAAAGAGTACCAGCTGGGTATATATGTAAAAGTGTATTCTTCTTGGTCCAGTCAGTGCAATGATGTCAAGACATGCACATCTTTCTGTTAACATTTACAACTGATTTCTTTACATTTTCTATTTCCATTCTAGGCTACTCTTCTGAGATTTCTTCGGGCACGCAGTTTTGATTCTAAAGAAGCTTACAGGTATGTCAATTGGTTTTTTCTAGAAGATTATACAGTTTGTGTAGGCTTGCAATGCCTCAGGGCTAGGTTAGATTACAATCAGTAATCTACTGGTCACCCCCACTGAACTAGTACTTGTTCATATTTTTGTATCTTCAAAGTTGGATCACTGCAATGCCCTACTGTTTGTCCTACCAAACTGCAGTATAAAATGGTTACAACGTGTCCAGAATGCCCATGCTTGTCTCCTCACACTTAAAACAAATCATGATCACATTACACCAGTTTGTTTTAATCTTCATTGGCTTCTGGTGAATCACAGTGTTATTTTCAAGATTTTACTTTTAACTTACAACTGAAGGCACTCAAAAAGTTGCCACCGTTAGACATACGCGATATGCTTACATCCTATACTTCATCACATCAGCTACACTTGACATCATCCAAGCCTCTTCTTTTAACTCTGTCTTATAACTTAAAACATATTGCACAAGATCCTACTCTGTGGCAGTGCCTACAGTATGGAATGCTCTACCATAGAAATATTTTGTCTGTTTCTGTATTTAAAAAATAGACTCAAGACATTTCTTTAAAAAAAGCCAGTTTTTGCAATTTAATTTGGGCTGATGTTATTAATTTTTAGATAATTTTTCAATTTTTTTCTGATATTGTAAAGCGCCTTTGAACAATAGGATACTGGTGCTATAAAAATCTTTTATTATTGTTATTATAATTATTATTATTAGTAGTAGTATTAAAGAGGTCTAAATAAATTAAAACATACATACCTCTAATACGCGATCACTTCTCCTTTTACTCTTAGTCAGTACACACAAACAAGAGAATGGCGCCTAAACAATGACATTGATCATATCCTCGACCACGATGTACGTATTCTTGTTACATGGTGTTTTGTTAAATAAAAAAAAACAGTAAAAAGCTATGTGTAAGAATCTACTTTTTTAAATTTGGCAAAGTAGGCTTTTTTTGCCAGGGGGGGGGGGGGGGGGGGTAAGGTATTGCCAATTTAGGCTAAGTAGGTTGTAAAATTTGATGAAGGAGATACATGTATAGTTGTTGATTACCAGAAAATTATATAAACCTGGGCTTGGTCCTTGAATTTTTTTCACAATTTTTTTTATATTTTCTTGTCACACCCCTTGGTTGAAATGTAAATATCATAATTTTACTGTAATTCAATCACATAATTTATACACCTGTAGGAACCTGTGTGATCTTTCTTGGCCAAACAGGTCCTAATATTTTGCCAAGGGTATTAAAAGGGCAAATTTCTACCAGCAGCTTCTTAGACCACTAGGCTCTTACTTGTATGTCATTTCTTTGTAGCTTGAATTAATCAGTCAATTTATCAATCAATCATATTTTTGACAAGCAGTCAATCACCAAATTTGGTTTAAATTGTGGTGGCAGCTGCAAACATTGGTTTTGTCTGACACCTCTGAGTAATGAAAAAAAATAAACATTCTGGAATTCCTGATCAACTGTGTCAATGCTAGCAATTGTTTCTTATGTGTAAAAATTAATACAGTTTATCAAAATTGCATGTATCAGGAATTTTTTGGAACCTTATAATAACCAGTATCATTTCCTTGCTACTGACAGAGACCCTTTGACAAGGAAGTAAGAAAGGTAGGTGAAATAAAGAAGTACAGTCGTAGATAAAAAAATGTAGAATAAATGACTTCTTCTAAGATTTTTGAGGATCTTGAGTAAGATCCTTGGTTAGATCCTCATGAAAATTTTCAAGTATCCTTGAAGACCTGTGCAAGATTTTTGTAACACTTCACTCAGCTCAATATGTTGGAGGCGTGGTGGCCTCATGGTTATTGCGCTCGACTCCGGATGAAGTAGTCTGGGTTCAAGCCCTGTCCAGGAAGGTTGTGCTGTGTTCTTGGGCAAGACACTTTACACTCACAGTGCCTCTCTCCACCCAGGTGTATAAATGGGTACCAGTGAATTTAATGCTGGGGGTAACCCTGTGATGGACTAGCAGCCAATCCAGGGAGAAGTAGAAATATTCCTAGTCTCTTCATGTCCCAGCTAGAAACCAGGATAAAGCTCTGGCCGCTTGGCTTGTATGCAGACTTTACCTTAATATGTATGCATAAGGAATAGAAAAAAGATGATTGCAGTATACTTTGTAGTATTTATTGTGTAGCCATTCAGAAACTGAGTATAAAGTAGCATTGTTTAACTCCGACCTGTAATTGTGTATGACGCCTCTACTTACTTGCTTGCATATGTTATGGTTCAATTTTATTTTTGGTTTAATTTCTGTTAAACCAGTTTAAATTTTTCAAACTGGTTCATATTTTTCAAACTGGGTTGAAATTTTCAAACCAGTTTGATTTTCAATTTTGAGCAGAATGTGAGCATGTGTCTTAATAATTTGGGTTAAGCACTCAAGTTAGTGATTAGGCCTAAGCACTTATTTAGAATGGTTAGCTTTGATGTTAGGCTGGGAACTTTGCATATGAGTTAGTGGTTTGGGTTGAGCTCTCAGGTTAGTGATTAGGCCTAAGCTCTTATTTGGAATTGATTTGCTTCTTAGTAATAAAGACAAAGTTCATGTATGAATAAATTAAATGTATATGTATTTATGAATAAATTAAAATTTATATGAGAGGGGCTTGGGGTGATGAACTGATAATTAAAACAAGTATGAGAGCTCTTGCATCCATTGCTTTCATGGTCAAGTGGTAATGACAGTGGGAAGCAGATCCAGAGGTCGGCGGTTCAAATCCCGGTGAGTACGAGATAAAAAGAAAAAAAAGTGAAACCTACTGTTAATTAGTATTCAAGCTTAATGGGGATTTGGGGGAAGGGGTAGAGTAGATGGGAGAATAAATCAGGAGAAACTCAGCGAGAAAAGGAGAGAATAGGTTAGAGAATAGGTTAGAGGATTGTTAAGAGATATGATATTTTCCCTTTTTATATAAGATAGTTGACAAAAAAAAAACTGGTTTGAAAAATTCAACCCAGTTTGAAAAATATGAACCAGTTTCAAAAATGTAAACTAGTTTGAAAAATTTAAACTGGTTTAAAAAAAATTAAACCAGAAGTTTAAACCATAACACATATACTAACACATTTGTTGTCTCATGTTCTTTGGCTTCATCTTATCAAGTTTTTTTTCTTTTGTATCGAAGATTATATCTTGTGGTTTTCACAAACATGATAAACTGGGAAGGCCTTGTTACATTGAACACACAGGAAGAATTGATATTATGGCACTATTAAAGGTTGGTCAGCATTAAAATTTTCTTACTGGATATTAAAGGAGAAGTTCACTTGACATTAGGCACTTTTTTTCTTTTCGTTATAAGAAAGGTATTACAATGATCAGTCACTCATCAAAATTTCACTTTCCAAAGCACTTCTAAACCATATGAAATCCTTGTCTAAAGTACAAAAACAATGCTGCCATCTTGGAGTAACTTAGCAACCAGGCAATGGCCGTATGCGTGACGTCAACAAGCTCAGTGTGTGTAGCAGGAATTCGATGGGAAGACTTGATCATGCACTTGGTGTTTCTGCTTGTTGTTTCCTTGTTTCTGCTTGTGTTTTCCTGGCCAATTACCTTTTTGTGCAGTGACATTTTGCTCCACTGCAGCCCCTTTTTTACCTAATAGGAAAAATGCTTGGTACTCAAAACAACAATGCTGATCAACAGAGTAACCAATTTGTGACATCAGTTTAGGTAATTCCTGCAAAAGTCATCTTAGTTAATTGCATACTCATTATAGGGCTGTCAATCAAGAGGGAAACTTTTCCTTCCAGCGAAAACGTATATTGTAATGTAATAAGCCTTTTTCAATTTTGTTTTTAGAAATTATTTTGACCCAAACTTCCAATGAACATATACGGCAACCTTAAGTAAACATCTTTGCTTGGCAAAAGTCAAAGACTCAAATAAAGTAGGGTTTGGATTGTTCAGAATAATTTTCACATTCCTGAAACTTAATCAAAAGGAACTTGCACTAAACTCGACTGAAATTTTGCAGCTAAATTGAAACTGCACATTTTTCTCACCTCAGCTACCAGTAGACCAGTTTATTGGATGGCACATTTGGAATAATGAAAAACAAGTACAAAGAATGACTGAGCTATCCAAGGAATTTGTAAGTAATTGATCCTTATGAAGATCCCCACCCTCGCCTCCCTTGCCACCTGCACCACCCTTGGTCACTCTGGACACCATTATTTAAGAAATAGAAAACGTGCTGTGTTTCTATTGAGTTATAGAAACACGAGTGAAAGTTTGGGAGAATGAGAAATGCTGTGGGAACACGAGCTGCAGGCGAGTGTTTCCACAGCTTTTTCGAGTTCTCCCAAACTTTCACAAGTGTTTCTATAACTCGATAGGAACACGGAGAACATGTTTTCTATTTCTTTTAGAAAATACAGAGGCGAAGAAAAAGAAAAACAACTTGTTTACTTTGATCATCAAAATGTAGATTCTCTTTGTTCACGCCATCATTACGTCAACAGCTAGACAAGTGCTAGTTCTGTGTTTCTATTGAGTTATAGAAACACGGTTTTAAACCAATCAGCGTGCGTATTTGCTTTGGGTTATTTTCTAATATCAACTACATGGCACTATACATGTAGGCCTGGCCTGTAATGCGTGTAAATGGTTACTATAAGCTATGTACACATACATAGCCCCTTTATTGTTGAGTGTTTTCAACCATCTTTTAAAGAATACTATATTAATAATTGTGTTACAGGGGAAACCTATAGAAACTATGGTACACATTCATGATTTGGCAGGGACGACCATGTTAATAAGGTAAAGTTTATATAGCATTTAGTTAGTTGTTTTGCATGTTATGTTTTCTCCGCATGTTTACGTTGTTGAGATAATGGCCATGCATTCACGTATTGTTTTCATTGTCCCAAGAAGGTTGTCGACCTGTGGGTGCATTTCTTTGGGAAAATCCAAAATAGGGGTCTCAAATCCCCAAAAATCCAACATATTTTGCATTTCTATTCTAAACAGATTACCGGTAATCCAAGTTCACTGGGACCATGGTGCTTCAAAGGATCAAAGAATCTTTGCCCAGAGTGTCCAGATTTTTCGTTTCCTTTGATGCATTATGACGGGTTTAATATTGTTAATAGTATTATTATCATTATTGTGGCACCTTAATTTATATTATTATATGGAGGAGAGTGTTTTACTGTGAACTAAACCACTCGTAGATTCCATACGCCACTTCATCCGGGACCTGGGTGGCATATTTTCCGTATGTCACCTTTATGAGTGTTGTATCGTTCAATGACACCGTGATTCCTGCCTTTTGCTTGTTGAATTGGTGTGAAACACAATAAAATCATAGATATTCAATGTTTAGTCTCCATATAATAAAAAGAACATTACACATTGGCTCGAAGATATGAATTTTATGTTCTTGTGGCAAGAACAGTATCTCACTTGTTCGCTTCGCTCACTCGTGAGATATTGTTCTTGCCACTCGAACATAAAATTCATATCTTCTCGCCACCGTGTAATATCCTCTATATATTAAACAGGAAAGCCTTGAGTGCATTGAAGAGATTGGCAAGACTTGATCAAGACTACTACCCAGAACGAATGGGCAAGGTGTGTTGGTATTAGATACAATGAAAGGTTCAGCATGTTTGGCATTTATGTTCTCAAAAATAATAACTTCCTTTGAAGCAACAGGATAAGTTAGTTTCTTTCTGGATTTCTTTAGGTTTTTGTTATTTTATAATTTGATAGGTTTTGTTTTACACTTTACTTTTATTATTTGTTGTTTTTATTTATTTATTCATTTGATTTCCAGATATTTATTGTGAATACTCCATGGTAAGTTAAAGCCATATCTTGACACTAATTTATTGAACAATAGAGTGTTTCTGTTTAGGAACTATTTAAACAATAGATTGTCTCTGTCGAGGAGCTAGAAATTTGATGTTCTTAAAACAAATATTTTCCCCAAATATGCTACTTTCAGACTGATAGTTCGGAGACATAAACACTCTATTGTCTTTATACATGTAGTTCACCACTAAATTTTCTTCTGCACGTCAGTTCAAAAATCATATTGAATTATTTCCAGCTTTTTAATCCTGACAGCCAAATGTAAAATTTGAAAAAAACAGACAAAAATGCACTTGATACAATTTCAATTGTTTATTTTCTACAAACGTGATTGTTTACAAACCCGATTGTTTAGCTAGGGAGTTGCATAGCACAACTTGGTTCTATTCTCATATAATTTCCTTTCACTTGCTCTATTTTAGGGTTTTTCCTGTCCTCTGGAAAATCGCCAAGATTTTTGTAGACCCAAAGACCAGAGCTAAATGTGTACTACTTAAAAACTCAGAGCTGCATAAACTTTGTGACTACTTTGATCCCGAGGATCTCCCTGAAGAGTTTGGTGGAACTTGCCGATGTGAGAATGGCTGTCTACCTCCTGTACCCAAACACATGGTGAGTTTGACTTTCCAGAATAATTTTCACTTCCCAAATGATGCACATGATGGTATATGGTATAATTTAAGGGCTTTTGCATACGACTTGAGAGCCATTTATGGTGGTGCAATGGGTAATATATTGGAGCTAGTGGAGGTCTGGATTTAGACACAGCGATCCTTTTTTTTGGAGAACTCTTGGCTGAAACAATAGAGAGTTTAAGCAATGACAAAGGTAACCCTGAGGACAATACCTAGTAAAAAATGAAATATATTTTACCTCTGAATTTCATAAATGTCTAGATATCTTCAGTGGGCCTACTGGTCTCAGATTCAAAATGAAAATGCAAAACAGTAGCTGCTGTCGTTCGCATTCTCCAGAATATGCAGAACTTAGTCCTTTCACATTGTTGTTGTGCAGAGGACTGCTAAGAAATGTATAAAGATTTATAACATACGTGCACAGCCACTGTTCTACTCATTAAACCTTTGGTTTGGTGGTGCTCTCATTGCCATTGCTGTCATGGTTTGCTTCAGCTCATGTCCTCTCTGTTTAGCTTCCAGTTTCGACTTTTAGACAGGCCCACACTGACAGAGGGCTAAAAAATTATTCTCAGTTTCTGAAGTACAAAGAAATGCTTTGTTTGGAGTATTATTTGGTACCCCTACTGTCTTTCGTAAGCTAGTCCCCAGAAGTTTGTCAGGTTTCCGTGGGTGGAGATAAGATGGAAGATATGTAAGAGTCGTATGTGTTGCTCCCACCTCACACAAAAACTCAACTTAGCCTCTGCCCAGGTCTGTAAATCAAACTTCTTTATTTGTTGATGACATGCAATCACTACAAGACATTTTTATCAGATAGCCATTTTATGTCCTGAGTTTGTTAAGAAGAGATCAGAGCTTTCAAAGATAGTATTGAAGTTAACTACTTTTTTATGTGATGTTTTTTTTTGTAGCTAGAAGTAAAAGATAATCCTCAACTTACTGATCAGACAATAGGTGAGTCTGCCATTAATTTACTGTCATGGTAAATGAGCATTTTACAAATTACATTCAGTGACAGTTTTTTCCGTTGTAAATATTCATGGATATGTAAAAGAGATCACACAAAGCACCCATGACATTTAACATGGTAAGTTGCAGTGTAACCGAGAAACTAAAACACAAGTGACATTCAATGCGGGAGGATTCACAATGGGAAGTTCCATTTGTAAAATAATAGGTTGATTTTTATTTTCACATGACTAGCTAGAGTGGCGAGTGTAAATTTAATAGCTGCTATTTGCAATGAAGGTGTTTTTTTTTCTCATTATCTATCACTAAATAGATAGTGAGTAGTGTAGCCAATCAATCAACGGCATTCATGAAAGTAGCTAGTAGATTTATACTAAAACACAATAGAAACATGGTACATGTTTTCTTTTTCTTTCTTGTTGTTTTCTCTTATTTTGTACATTATCCTTGCAGGAGCAAAGAAAACTTTCACATATACTGTAGACTGTGATAACCAAAAGGCTGACCTGTCAATAGCGTGGTATTTTAAAGCTACAAGGTAACTGGCTTTTGGAACTACAACAACCAGGACTCCAATAACTCGGGCTTAGCACAAAGTTTTGAAGTAGGCAACATATTTGTTGGAGCAAGTGGCTGATTTTGCCATTTTTCTGAAGAATCAGATGAGGGGGAGCAAGAATGGCGCAGTGGTGAGAGCACTTGCCTCCCACCAATGTGGTCAGGGTTCGATTCTGGCCCAGTGTCATATGTGGGTTGAGTTTGTTGTTGAATCCTTGCCTTGCTCTGATTGTTTTTCTCTGGGTTCTTTTACTTCCTCCTCAAAAACCAACATCTCCAAATTCCAATTCGACAAGGATAGAGGGCCCGCATGAAAACCAGCTCAGGCTGATGTGGCTTAATTCCTCTCTAAATATTGTAATATTTTTTTAATTTAATAAATGGAGATTTTTGACAACTGCCCACTCTTGATAACTGTGCGTGTCAACTATTTGATGTTATTTCTTCAACAATGTTTAATTCCTTCCCGTAAAGGCCTCTGTTTATGAGAGGGTATTAAGCCATGGTATTTCTTCTTTTACAGTAAAGACATTCAGTTTGGAATTAAGTTCAAACCAAAGCCTCACTCAGGGTGGAAAGATAATGCTGAAGTTGAGGAGATTTGGGTTGACGAACTTGAGCCTATTTCAGACTGTGAATCGGCAATTACTGGGTGAGATTACATTTCAATACGAGAAAGGATTGCACTTACAAGAACAAAAGTTAGCCTTTTTATATGAGGGCTTAAAATGCTCTTGGAAAACCCATTTGTACTCTTTGACTTCTGTCTGTTTGACTCTCATTGGGAAACCATTCAAATTCTGGCATCTGTCAAGTTGTCTCAAACTGGTAAGCCCCTTCCTGTAATTGTGTTTCGAATGAACAAAAGTTGTTCTTCTAAGTTGAAACATTCATCACACATGAAATGAACTTTGCAAAAATAAAAGAAATGGAGAAAAGTGTCATTTTGTGAGGTTTATAATTGTTTTCATTATTAATAGTCCTTCATCAGTGTAGAACCATTCAAACCTAAAAGCTATTCCTGGTCTGACATCAGTTTGTTTGTCTCTCAATGATGGTTAACTGATTCCAATTCTGGCATCTCGGTCAAATTGGCTCACTAGTAAACTCAGAAAACATGTCTTGTCTGGTAAGGTCGTTCTCAAACTCATTAATAATTCATCAAGTTTTTAACAAAGGAAATCCTGACCGTGACGGTGTTGGATATCTGATCTCAATTGACATAGATTTTTATGATTTTATTTCTTCGTTTTCTCCTTAGTTTAAGTTTCATTGAGAAGAAATATTCAACCACTCGAGACAGTGTTTGACAACATTTCCAAACACCTCGAAGTTTGTTAAAAATATTCCGCTACGCATCGTATTTTCAACTCTCATCTCGGTGTTTGGAAATGTGGTCAAACACGGCCTTTCGTGTTTGATGTATTACCTCAAACTGTCTGACATTTGCCATTATTAAACTTTGTAACACATGTCAATTTTTATTTCAGTTTTTATACTCCACCCTGCCCAGGCATATGTACATTAGTTTGGGACAATTCAAATTGCAAGTGGCTGTCAAGGACAATTAAGTAAGAATGCTGTCATTGAAGATATTGTAATATTAGACAGATATATTGGGAAAATTCCCTGCTCCCTAACCTCTAACTCAATATGGAATTATCTGGTTAATTTGGTGGACAGGGTTGTTAACGGCACCATTTCATGAGAGCATACATGTAGTTGTAGTAAGAAGGGTAGCTGTCTTAACGTTAACAAGAGAAGACAGTTATGAGAAACCATTTGATATTTAGATGCACTTTTTAAAACAGTAAAATGACCCAAGAGACCTTTTGTTTTGATTTTCTAGAATTTTGTAGAGTTCTTGTTTGGTGTATCAGGTGCTACATCATGGCTTGCACATTATCAAAAGTTTAGCCTAAACTTTTCAAGTTTGTTCGTTTTAATCCTTGTTAATCTTCTCCATCCTTAACCATCCTTGTTCCTTTATGGTTTATTGTTATCTCTTTGGTGTTTTTCTATCTTATAAACTACTATTTTAAGGTTTCTATCAGTTTAAAAGTAGTTTTGTACCGGGCCAAAATAACTCAAACACCGTGACTGAGTGTCTAAGCATCTTAGGTGATTTTAAAATTCACTACTCGGTCAGTTCATTAATTTTATCATTATTATCATTATCATTACTATTTTTGTTATTATTATATAATTGAATGGCTTGGTGCAAGACAGTCGTAAGTGACTTTTTCGGCTAATTTTTTTTCCTTCAAAAGTGCCTGAATTTTTGCATGTGCCCTTTCAATTAAGTAGTAAAACATTCCCTGGTATTTTTTGGGCTGGTTTGCAAAAATTCGGGCACTTTTGAAGGGAAAAAAATTTAGCCGAAAAAGTCACATACGACCGTCTTGCACCAAGCCATTCAATTATTAACATCTTGTCTTTGTCAGGTATCATGTGATGGTCAGTGAAGTAGATTCAGATTCAGATGAAGAAATTTCAACAAATGGTAACAAGGAAAATGTTCAGAGAACAAGCATTGTTTGACATTAACCAGGTCTGGAGAAGGTAACTTCCAGGATGGCCACAGGCTTTTTTTCTCTTTTCTGGATGGTATTCTTTCAGTCTTATTTATTGCTATTTTAAATTTTGCAAGTGTGGAAGGTGCAAATTTCTTGAGACTTGGCAGATAAAACGTGTTAAATTACATGAAAATTTTGCAAGCGACAGTCGCAAAAAATAAGTTCTAACGTAATTAAGCAGATATAAATTATCTCCTTTGTCGGCTGGGTTAGAAGTGTTGGAGCTTTCTTTCAATGTACTGTATTTTCAAGGATACATATACTTTTTTGGTCTAAATATCAATGACCACCGTAAAATAGGATTATGGCAACCGATTGATTAACTTGCTGACCAGGTTGAGCCCTTGTTTATTTTGATATCAAGGAGGTTTTTTTTATGAGAGTTAAGATAGTGAATGAAAATTCTGCTTCAGAATCTTTTGAGAAAAGTATGGAAGAAAATGAAATACCTGAATTGAAACATTAATTCAATTGATATTGAGATTCCCTAGCATTAGTTTAGGCTTTGGAGGTGCACTGTGAAGAGACTTGGTTCTCCAGAAACTCCTTTGATTTGGAATTCGGTCAGTGTAAAATGCAGACTGCAGACTTCTTAAGTATATATCGTGCTATTTCCTTTATTGAGTGCAAACTGTAAATAGGGTTATTCAGCCTAATCATATTGAAAGTCCGCACTCCGGTTAGCCTGAATATTTAAGCAATAGACCACAAGTTTCTATGGGTTATAGACTGATAAACCACGTGGGATGTTGGTAGAACACGAGAAGAATTTGTAAATCACGAGCCGCAGGCAAGTGGTTTACAAATTCTTCTTGCGCATCCCGCATGGTTTATCAGCGTAAAACCCATAGAAACTTGTGGTCTATTGCTTTTATATAATAATTCAGAAGACGCGCGATTTTTCCATGGGTTTACTTGCACAATAACCCATAGCTGATTGACCAATCATAGCGCGCGCATTGATTTGTTTATTATATAACACTCAATATTAGCCCAAGTAATGCTCCAGTTAGCCCGTTTACAGTTACATCTTACATTTGGTTCACAGTCTGAAGTCTGCAGTCTGCGTACACTGACCAATTTGGAATTATTTCAGAAAGAAAAGTTCAAAATTTCATTTATTACTAAATTTGTAGTTATTTCCTTGTTAGTTTATGATGGTTAATCAGTGACATAGGACTGCCTATGTCACCGCTCCTTGTACATTGTATATCAATGCATTCCTTATTTAAATGGTTTTTGCTTTTATTTTAAGAAGTTAAATACGTCTGGTTTGTTTCACACAAGCAGCGTAGGCATGGAAGTGAAATTTTGCGTAAATCAGGTGTACTATGTGAAATTATTGTGTGATGTTTTGCCGTCACACAAAATTTGAATTTTTTTCAAACATTTTCTATGTTCAAGCCTTGATGGAATGTTTTCGCTGTTAATTTCAAGGGAACCTCTGGTGATAAGGGCTGTTTGCCATAACATAGCTTCATGTAACTTGATTGTGCGAAAGTAAAATTTGTTGATGATGTTAAAAATATTTAGCCAAAGGAAAAACGCTTGTAAGAATCATTTGTTCAAGAACAGTTAATTAATGGGAAAAAGCTATAATCAATCGGAATTGTGGCAATGAACCATTCCTAATTGTTAAAATTATAATTTAATAATAATGGTCATCCGGTATTTTAATGGTCATAAATTAGTTTTTTTGGTGAAATATGACAAAAGACACTTGGCAAAAAAAATAATTAAAAAACCATATTTGCTCCAGAAATGATGGCAGCGATCAATAATAAAATATAACAAATGCAAGAGGTGGTGGTTGTTAACCAGCAGAGGTGCCCTTGAATTTACAGTTTGACGTAATATTGTGCAAAACATTCAATAGCCGTCAGTAAGTGATAGCTAAATTTACTACGCTGCTGGTCATGGATGATACATTAACAAGATCTCTTAACTGTTTCTCATACATTTTCTTTTCGTTCTAGTAGGGAGAACTTTTCTCCGTGATCAATTCTTTAGCTTTTGCAAGAGTACAACTGACTCTCTTTTCCACTTTTTAAGTGTTGTGCGGTCATATTTTCATACTACATGAAAAACGTTTTTATAGGTTTTCATATCATCAAAATTGAATTGTAAATAATCGATTTGCCTTATTTCATAGGTATCATATTTATTAATTGCAGAACAAACTTAAAATATGATATTAGGCTATTTTGCTCTCTAAGACGGAGCTGTTTTGACGGTTATTCAATTTCTTTCTTTCTATACGTATTATAATATTCAGTTTAGCAAACGCAGGCTCTCATTGATTAGGATTTACCGAACTTGATAATTGGTAAAAGAAACTCATGTTACACGAACTAACCTATCACATTGAATTTGTTCTTTCTTGAGCCAATCAGGCTCAAGAAAAGTGTAATCCATGCCCGCGCTTGGTTTTACGCAATATTTCCCACGCTTCCCGGCAGGTGCATGTTTTCCCGCGTTCTCCGGCGTTTACATGTTTTCCCGCGCTTGCTGCCGAGTACATGTTTTCCCGTACTGACCAACTGACCACCAGGTGTTCTCACGCTGAACTCTGGCTACCTTTTCAGCTTCAAATTCTTATTGGTTTGGTTTGCAATTTCTTGGAAAGAGGTAGAGATATCTTCAAAAAAAGTCAAGTTTAGGTTCATTTTATGAGGGCGTCATTAGGAAATCGCTCCACCATGTTTGATGGAGTCAATATCCATTATTTATCATTGTACTACTTGCTATAGGCTATTAAATTAAGAGAATAAAAAATTCTTTGCCCCGTTCGGCGACCTATATTACTGACATATTTAACATACATATGTCATTAAATCATTTTTAAATACATGTATGCGCAAAACAAATTGTATTATTTAATATTAAATGAACATGTAGATGTACTATTTAAGGTAATTGAAAGCTAAATAAACACATATTTTGTGATACGAAAAGTTGTTTCATGTTTTTTGAAATGCTTTCTTGTTACTTTTGCAAACAAGAAGGTATGGACATAGGAATATATGGAAACTGTTACCTTAATAATGAAAAATACTAAGAATCTTTTGAATGGAGTGGTCCACACGACGAAATTACCAAAACAAGCTGGTACAAAACTTACTCTTTCGCCATAGCCCTGACCTTGAAAAAAGATTTACGTTGTAAGTCGAAATAAAGGCCTAAAAAAACCCAGCCCTTCTGCCGCAGTTCCAACCTTGCATTCAATTTTGCTATTCGCTTGTTTATTATTGAGAGGTCCAGTAAAGGTGGGGGGAGGGGGCTGACTCAGAACACTAGTCTCTTCTCCCATGATCACTCAACTTGCAATGTGGCATGAGAGTATTATATGGGTTATTGACCAAGCTTGTTCGGTCAAGACGGCTGGATATTGGCCGGGTTCTTTTTTTGCGTGTTTATGGACCTTGACTCCATCTCGGTCCATAAACACGCAAAAAAAGAACTCGGCCAATATCAAGCCATCTTGACTGAACAAGCGTGGTCAATAAAGGATTTATTATATGGCTTTCAGGAGAAATTTTTCTTGCGGGACAAGGCGGGTAGTCCCGAGCGGGCAAGATACCTCCATCTTGCCCGCTCCGGTAGCCAATTACAATGCAGGATTTGATTCATCTTGCCCACTCACGGAGCTAGCCATATAATAAAATCAGTTACGCCACAAATGGTTAACCAAAATGTCCGATGGTAAGTTCTGTTCAGATTGTACATTTACCATTTACTCAAAAATCTTCAATTTACCGAGAGAGCCTAGGACAAATTTGACCTGATCATAATTCCAAGATGGCGGTAAAAAATTGCAAATGGTAAGTAATATATCAAACACGAGAGACAGTGTTTCATAATGGTATCCAATAACCGAGAAGAGAGTTGAAAATACAACGCACAGCGGAGTATTTTTTTACAAAATTTGGTGTTTGGTTAGCCGATGAAACACTGTCTCGGGTATTTGATATATCATAGATAAGTAATCATATGAAAGCTTGAGCAATGAAACATTTACACTACTTGTGATGTTTGAATATTCTTTCAAATTACACACGCCTAAAGGCTCATGCAATTTTGAGCGAATTTTCAAATATCAT
Organism: Micromussa lordhowensis; assembly: GCA_964020085.1. NCBI lineage: Eukaryota > Metazoa > Cnidaria > Anthozoa > Scleractinia > Lobophylliidae > Micromussa > Micromussa lordhowensis. Next base: position 19,911,284 of record OZ026607.1, on the reverse strand, counting down.
TTGTAGTGTAAATCCTTACATACCCTATAGGGAATGTTTTTCACTCTGGCTTGGCAATGGGTACTTTGTTTACAAGGAAATACTTTTTCCACATCAGCATTGGCATATTTGTAGCTCTCCTCAAATGTTTAAGCAAGTAAAAGCAACTTCTGGTCAGTCACGTTCATGTAACACAGCTGTATAGTTATTTTAGTGGTCTGAAATGGTCTGAAAGCTTCAAGGGTCGGGCCACACACTCATCTCAGTTTAATCCAAAAGAAATCTTAAAATTTGTTGATATTCATTTCTAGTTTATAATTTGTCTTAAATCATATCGTCCCGGCACGCGATTGTGTCCTAAAAATAATTATCCGTGGGGTTCATTTCATTTGCAATTAAAAAAAATATGTATTCCCCACTTAGGCCGGGGGAATTTTGACGGTTAGGCCTTCTGTCCACACTAAGCCATCACGAAAATGGAGCTTTTCGAAAATGCCTGCTTCGTGGCCAAATGACCGGTAATTGTTGCGTTTCCGAATTTCTCCAGTGTAATGTGGACGAAAAACATTTGATGCGTTTTGAGAGTGAAACCTCCGTTTTTAAATTCTTGTGGTGTAGTTTGGACGCAGCCTTAGTCTCCATTGCAGGCTAGGTGTAGGTCAGTCCGAAATGATCTCATAACTGTTGAAGAAGCGGCTGGGGTGAAGGGTGGGGCTATGCTGCATGGTGTGTAGGAAAAGTTTCCATTCGACAAAAATGATCCCATACTTTAATTTACAGTAAGTGGTGTAAAGGGTTTTTTTTGCAATAAAAAGCAAATGGAAACAATATACATCAAGGGGATAGGAGAAATTGTCTTCTATGAAATAATTGATGGATTTGTCATTGTCTGTCATCTTGTGCTTTAGGATGTGTGTAATATCTGCAAAAAGGTCCACTCTGCATTATATGTTATGTATCTGTAAGTATGTATAGTGAATATTGTAAGAAACTTTGAACATGAAATAAAAAAGATTAAAATACAAAAAAAATCTTGGGAGGGAGGGATAGAACTCTGGTACGCGTTGTACTTTTTGGCAAGGGTGCAGTTCTTTTAGCCAGGCTCTTTTGTCGAGGATGGGGCGCAGAGAAAGCAGCAAGAAAGAGGATAGTGGAAAGAGGAACAAAGGGGCAGGCTGCACCACCCCACTCCCCCCTCCGCCACTTTCCCAGTTCCTTCACGGTGCATCCAGCTGCAGTCAGGCCCTTCCAGGGTTGGCCTCATAACTCTTGAATAGTATTTAAAAACTTGGATTCTTAGAGTCAATTTATACAGCAGCTCATGATTGCAATAAGATACATGTATTCATTGACAAAATATATTTACAAATTCAGTCAATCTTTTTTGTAAGCAAATCCAGCCAGCTTGGATGTTGCACCATTAACAACTGCTTCTCTTGTCTTCTTCGCTAGTTTACAGGTATTTGTGGTGTCTTCATTTTCATCGTCAAACTTTTCTCGTTTTCTCTTCTTGTCACCTTGTTCTGTTATTCCTTCAGTGCCTTCTTTTGCTTTCTTATTCCACTCCACCTTTTCTTCTTCCTCCAGAGCTTTCCACTGTCGCATGGCAAACTTAACCAGATCAGTACCAGACAGTTCTGGATTCTCCTCTGAAAGAGCCTCTTTACTCTCTTCAAACCACATGTTGAAACCATTGACTCTGTCAGTCAAAAATAACAGTTACCTCTTGGATTTACCTTCTACTGTAAGGTCATGCTCATTTTTCCTAATGCAGGGGGAAGCTCTCTTAGCTGACACTCTCGTAAGTGGACAGCTCAAAGTACGATCGCCTTCACCAAAAACCCATTTGAACTCCCATACAAACTCTGTACTTACTCATTCCTGTAAGCGGACTTTCCTGTGAGTGGCCATAGACCCTTTGAGGGCTTGTAATTTAGACTTTTCCTTTGTTTTTAAGCTCGTGAAACCAACCAACCAAAGGGCAATCCCATTAATGATTTAACGCTGTGTAAAGACCTCGCAAACTTCAAGAAAACTCTTAAGTCAAGGATGTTGAATGAGTTTTTAAGACAAAAATAGTTTTAACTCATAGTTTTAGACATTTTACTGTACATATATATTTTCTTATTGTATTCATTTATTGTACTGTTCACTGAAAAATCCTGTTCAGGAGTGTTCAATAAAGTTAAACCTTAAACCATAACTTGAACATTCGTAATTTGTATTTTCCCCATAGTAGAATATACTGTTGGCAATAACCTGACAGTAACTGTTCATGTCGGTAGGTGGGCGACTGACTGAATTGACTGATCAATTGAGTGATTAGTAACTTACTTCTTAGCAGCTGGAGCTTTCTTCTCTGTAGGTATTGTTTTATCATTTGCTAGTTTTTCCTTTTCTGCGGGTGATTTCAACAAAGTGGTTTGTTTCCCCTTTTTCTTTTTCTGGGCTGGCTTAGACTCTGGAGCTGGAAAAATAATAATAAAAAGAATAACCACGCATTTTCAATTAAAACTAAAAAACTGGGTTACTCATTGATCAGAACTTAGCTTAACATACATGTATGTAGTTACATAGCCTGTGCTGTAGCACCTGTGAGAGACGAGTTGTTGGACAAAGCGAGCTTGTCTCTCGTAGCATCACATTTGCTAGTTGCATACACATTGGCACTACGTCACTTTGTCAAACCACACATGTCAAAATGCACATTTTGAATTGTACATGTCAAATCACACATGTCACGCTCTCTTCCAAATCACATCTTCAATTGACATGTATCAAAATCACTCTTTTGTCTGTCATCTGTTGATCCCCTGTCTTGTCACCTGTAAAATCATGCTTGCCCTTTTGGACAAAACATTTCAAGGACTTGTTACAGAAGAATCTTGCAGGGTAAAATGATAGCAAACTGAACCCCTTTCCACACTAAGCATGTGATTTCCATGCCTGGGTTTTCCTCAAACACAAATTCAAAATGACCGGTGATTGTTCCGTTTTCACATTATCTCTGGCATAGAGCGGACAGAGCATGATTAACAAACATTTAGTAGTCAAGCACTATGCAAACATAAACTCACATATCTTGCTTTTTCTGAGAAGAAGAGCTTTCTTTTCCTCTTCTACGCTGTCAAAAAAACTCTTTCCCTGTACTCCAGAGGCCTTTCTTCCAGGGCTACCCACTCTGAATGGATTGGAACGACCTTGGCTTGAACTTAAACTTGGAGAAGGCGAGGGAGGTGGTTTGAGTTTTGAGGCAGAAATCAATTTTGGCTGGAAAGAACCAAAATCCCGACTGTCTAGTCTTGCAAGGCCCTTCCTTTCTGCAACATGAAAAGTGTTACAAACAGGCAAAATGAAAATTTATATTGTTTAACACATCGCCTTGCAAATAATGCCATACCCACATGTATTAGGACTGACAGAAAACTCTGACAGGAAAAAATAAGAAATACCAACTGAAAGCTTTTCTCGGACATGGAAGGTCACTTACCTTACCTGCTATACCACGTCTTTAAATAGATTTTATAGAATGGGAGTTCCTAGCACCCATCCAGGCCCTGGATGGGATGCTAGCTCATTGCAGGGTTACCCCCAGCATTGAATTTGCCAGCACCCATTTATATACCTGGGTGGAGAGAGGCACCGTGAGAGTAAAGTGTCTTGCCAAAGGACACAACACAATGTCCCTGGTCAGGGCTAGAGCCCAGACTGCCCAATCTGAAGTCCAGTGCACTAACCAGTAGGCCACTGCACCTCCCAATTATATACACATGTATGGGACGTAAAATTTACAGTTGCCGTTTGTACCGGGGATCAAGACTAGAATGTGCCCACTTATGGGAGTTATTTGCCCAGGACTGACGAGAGCTGTCCATACACAGTGGTTCAACAGTACTGTCTAGTGGCTTCTCAAATTATTGCCAGAGCACATGCTGTTGCTCAGCATCGGTCAGTCAGTCATTCAGTAAATTATCTTGTTATACTTCCCACAGATGCAGCACCACAGTTTCTTTAGAAGCTCACCCCCTCTATTCAGTCAGTTAATCTGTCTGTCTGTCAGTCTCTCTGTCAACCAGTCAGTCTGTCTGTCTTTCAGCCAGTCAGTCAGTCAGTCAGTCAGTCAATTTGTCTGTCTGTCTGTCAACCAGCCAGTCAGTCATTCTGTCAGTCAGTCAGTCAGTCTGTTTGTCTGTCTGCCAGCCAGTCAGTCTGTCTGACAGTTAGTCAGTCAGCCAGTCAGTCGGTCAGTCAGTCATTCTGGGTCAAACAGTCTGTCTGCCAGCTGGCCAGTCAGTCAGCCAGTCTGTCAGTCTGTGTGTCAGTCAGTCACTCAGTCATTTCTAGTACCTTGTCGACTTGAAATCTGTTGATCATCATCACCCTCTTCCATTTCATCATCTACTCCATTTTCTTCTATTTCATCATCCTCCTTGTCCTCATCTACCTGTTCCACTTGTCTCGACACAGTTTGAGGATGGTGACCATGCCTCCTTGATGTGATTACCTCCCTACCCCTGACAGGCCGGTTGTCTTGCTGGAAATCATCTTCCTGCTCCTCCTCTTCCTCGAGTTCTGCCTTTCTGCGTGCCAGGTCGTCAAGACGATTGGCCAAGTTCATTCGTCGACTGCGTGCGGCATATTTTATTGCCAAGCTCACCTATAAAAAGAGTTGAGGTTTTTGTTAAGTTAGGGTCTGTCGTCTCCCTGCAAGAGTTCATCACTGTATCTGTACTCTTGTAGAAACACAAAGATATTCAAGAAAGATATTTAAATTAAATTAAATTAAATTAAATTAAACTATCAGTAAATTAATTTGGTTATTGAATTAGATTATTAAATTATTTAAATTATTTAAATAATTTAAATAATTTTAGTAATCACTTACAGAATGAGCATCTGGTAGCAACTCACACAGTTCAACTGCACGGAACTCTCGGTCACTCTTGCATGCCAGCTACATTTCAGAAAAAATATAAATCAGAGATTAACATGGATGGATCCATCGTTGCACAGAGAACAAACAAGCTTTAGAAAAGGTAAATCTTGCAGCGATCAAATCTTTACTTCAAAGCAGATCCTGGAGCAATGCCATGAATGGAACACATTGGTATCTGCAAACTTTATAGACTTCGAAAAGGCATTTGACAGTGTACATCAAGAATCCTTATGGGCTATATTAAGATACTATGGAATTTCAACTAAGATTGTGAGCTTAATCAAACTATTGTACAGTGATTTAAAATCCAAGGTCATCTGCGGACATTGCTTGTCAGAAGAATTTGAAGTTAATACAGGAGTAAACCAAGGTTGTATACTCTTAGCATACACTGGCATATGAAGGAAACAATGCAAGGAAAACCAAAAAAGGGATTAAGTTGACTTTTACAGAGACATTAGAAAACCTTGATTTTACCGATGGTGTTGTGCTGTTGTCACATCGTCTTAATGACATCCAACGCAAAAGCGAAGATCTTGCTAGAAATGCGGCCAGTCAATTAGGCTTAGAGTGAACTCCACTAAAATGAAGTCACTACGAACACACTGCTCAACAGCAGAGCCAATTACAACAAATGGCACAGACATTGAAGAGGAATCAGAGTTCACGTATCTTGGAACAAAGTGACAATAGATGGGGACTCAGAAATAGATGTTAAGATAAGAATCAACAAAGCAAGTCAAATCAATGAAAATAATTATTCGGAAAAGCAGAAGTAATAGTCTTAAAACAAAGGTTCATATCTTCAAAAGCAATGTCCCGAGTGTGCTACTCTATGAGGAAGGATCCTGGAGAGTAACTAAGAGCATATGAGCGTATCAGAAGATAGAAGTCTTTCAAAATAAGTGCCTTAGTAGGGTACTGGGGATCTACTGGCCAAACAAGATCTCGAACTATGAACTACGAAAGGACGACCTGTGTATGACCTGTTTCCCTTGAAGTAAAACAACACAGGTGTAGATGGATTGGACATATTTGTAGAATGCTCTTGACAGTCATCCTGCAGGTGGCTATGTGTTAGACCCCAGATGGTAAAAGAAAGCGCAGAAGACACAACAAGAATGGAGGCGATCAGTTGAATGGGAGATGAAAGAGAAAGGGTGGAGCTGGGGAGAGGTGGTAAAACTAGCGAAGGACAAGCAACAATGGCATTCACTGCTAACGGCCTTGTGTGCAGACACGCACAAAGAGGATTTAGTAAGTAAGCAACACCTAATAATTAAGCTACTTTTGCCTCTCTTAAATTGATTTAGATGCTGAAAAGTACATCACAAACTTACTGCAAATAACTTCATGATGCCATGTATCTGTGTTGTCTTGGCCTGACTCAAAGCATCTCTTTCATCTTCACTAGCTCCGCCAAGCATAAGCTTTGATCGAACATATGCTTCCTGACATTAGCAACAATAATAGTAAGGTAATAAATCTTTTGCATTTTCAATAGAGCTTGCTGAGATCTCTTGCCGTTATATACAAATAAGCAGATAGCTTAAACTATAATGTACTCATATGATGTACTATAATGGACAAGTGAATAATATTGAAACTAAATCAATATAAATTAGTCAGGAGTAATCAAGTCAACTAATTTAACACATAAAGAAGCCTAAGCAGTGTATTACACTGTGATAAAACACAACAGGCATTTGAACATAAGGGAAATGTAGAAAACACGAGTCACAGGTGAGTGCCTTCTACATTTATCGAGTGTTCTCAAGTGTTCAGAGTCTTTTATCACAGTGTAATACCCGGTTTAGGCTTCTTCATTTGCTTTATGATATAAATCTTACGCACACAAAACAATAAAACACGCTTTTTCTATGTTTTATACTCTGATAAAACATGGGTTTCTGACCAATCAGAGCATGCACAGGGTCCCATCTATGTTATAAAATTAGATAAATAAGACATGAAATATAATTTATTGTACCTCTAGTTGCCCTTTTTCTGTGGTCATTTCACAGAATGGAAGTTGTAATGGAAGTAGAACAAGAACAGGGCGCGGTAAGGTAGGTGGGTAGGTCGAACCCTTGCAGTAGATACACCTAAACACAGAAGTCAATAAGACAAATTATATTTATTTACAATAACTGATTTTCAAGTTTCAAGACAACAAATTTACAGGTAGTGATAGGTTTTTTTTATCACGACACAACACTCAGAGAACATTATTTACTCTTGAACAGAGGTTTAATTGGATTTATTTTAATCTGAAGTTTTGCATTAAATGAGACTGCACAGTTCAGGAGATGTTTGCTAATTTTATGATATATGCAGGTACGTGTATCAATGACACATTGATACCTGTAAATTATCTTAAAATTTACATTAAAAAAAGTTTGTAGAGTGTACTTATCAAGGTCTCTTACCTGATTTGTTGGCTTTTCTCATCTAAGCCAACAATCCAGTAATTGTCTGACTTGTTTTTCATCTGAAAAAAAAAAATTAATAAATACATACAGAAATACATGCATAGCTAATTATAACTAATCAAATGTAAGAAAGTATGGAAGTATATAGGGAAAGACAACAATAAGGAACAACAAACAGATAGATTGATCAATGGAGGGTGGGAGGAAGGAAGGAACGAAGGAAGGAAGGTAGGAGGAGACAAGGAGACAAGGTGGCAGGGATGGAGGAAGGCAGGAAGAAAGGAGAAATGGAGTCCACTTCACTGTTGGATCGCCATGCCTTCACATGTAAACTTAGAACAACAACAACAATAACACTTACATTGCTCTTTGTGATACAAACAGGAGACCATGCGGTCCCAAAGGAACGTGACAGTAACCTCACAACTCCAGCTGAGTCAACACTGACAGGAGTGCCTTCTTCAGAAAACCTTCAAAGCAAAACAGAAAATAAGAAATCAAGAAATCAAAAACAATACAATATTTTTGGCTAAAATTCATAACCTTCTCCAATCTGTTTCGGAATTCATAAGGGTAATGGCCAAACAGTGGAAATTCTCAATTACCTGGTAGGGTAAATGTACGGTAAAGTCACATTCAGGAGCCTATTAAACTCCGGGGCAGGGAGAGGCACTATGAGAGTTAGCATGTTGTCCAAGAACAGAACTGAACCCTGGACAGCATTTTAACTCAGACCACTTGATCTAATGTTACAAGTATTAAACATGAAGTTGACAAATCTCCCAATTCAAGTAAAGCAATAAATTAACAGTTAAGCTTATAACTAACGACAATGTTATAAGTAAAATGCACAAACCATTAGGTCAACTTTTAACCCACTTGCTAAAAATTAATTATAATTATAATAATAATATTCTTTAATAACTAATTATTCAAACCTTACCCCAACCATGACAATGTTGTCTTCTCACTTAATAATACCCTTTCTTCTGCAATAAGTTCCTTGTTGCATTTCAGGTCCAGTAATTTAAGAGCTAGGGCTTGTTCACCAGGGAGAGGGTTGTTAATGTGAAACACCACCATCAGCTGGTCACTGTGTCCTGACATGCATACAACAGGACCAGGAAGACTAAGAATGTCACGCTGAACTCCACCTATGGAAAACACTCGCAGGAACCGCTTGTCAGTTGCTACGGCAACGAATGAACTGCCAGTTGCCACTGCCTAATGGATTGAAACATATGAGAGATTGTTTCTGAGTTTTGAAGCATAACAGGCCAGCAATTCACTGTAAATGTTTAGCACAAGTCAGCTAGAAGGGTATGCCATTCCCCTGGACAATCAAGTTATGTAATTTCAGGTAAGTGTTTCATTTTGCTTCAAAGAGCTTTTGTGCTCATTTACCAGTTAGATCTATAATGCTGGAGTGCTTATAAGTGGAGAGCTTACAAGTGCCAGTTTATGGTGTATTCAAAATTCCACTCACTTGGATTGATTCTCCCTCTGGCATGGTGATAGTCCATTCTTTAGAGTTGTCCCAGCTTCCAAAATGGACACAAACCAGCTTACTGTTGAGAGATTAATCGTTGTAGACAAATATTTATTTTGCAATCTACAAAGAACATCATATTACACAAACTTCCAACTATCCACTGTGAAACTCACTCACGGTGAATAAATGTACCTTTGTATAAATTGATGAGGTTCTTTTAAGTGAATTATTGTAAAGCGCTACTGATCATTCTCATGTAAATAGCGCTATATAAGTACTTCATTATTATTATTATTATTATTATGGTGCACCATTTTAGTTTTAAAGGCCTTGCATCACTGGTATGGGTGGCTTTGGAGTTGGGGAGGGGAGGGACGATTGTTTGACAAATTTTTTTGCAGAAGATGGGAACTTTTTCCAGATGTCAGTTTAACAAATTGACGTCAGTTTTTCGTACGTCTGTCCTGTTATTGATCATGAATTTTGTCATAACATTGTCAACGTAGCTGTGGATCCACGAGGCGATGACTGAGCAGATCTGCAGACTGCTTTGACAATGTTATGACCAAATTAATTGCCAATAACAGGACAGACATGAAAAAATGATGTCAATTTGTTTTTTATAATAACAAATTGTTAAATTGCCGCTCTCGCTCGTTGATGCATCGCATAAATTGTAAATTTGTGTGTCTGTCCGCTTATTGACAATGAAATTTAGCCAATGAGCACGTGAGAATTTCTGCAGTTATCATAAAAAAAAACTTTCTATATCGGCATGATCACCGGTAAACTGTTATGTTTGCAAACTTTAAATAATGTGATAAAGATGGAAGCTAGGAGGTATGTGGCAAATCTCAACAGAAAATAAATATTGCAGAGCTGTTGCTTTGTTTACTTGGACTGGTAGATCTCAATTTTAATTTTTCTTCCATTTAGTCTCAACCAAATTCTCAGTGAGGAAGGAGGGTGGATGAACCTATTATCAGAAGCAATTTTGTGTTAAAAAATGTTAGACTTTTATAGAAAATTATTAGGAAGCAATGTGCATGTGAAAAAGTTGGGTGCATGGAAGGACTCTTTGGAATGACATTTTCAGGAGGCTCCGGGGTTTCATTAAGGGCCAGGCAAGTGGAAAAGTACTTTGCCCAGCTGTTTCATCAAGATTAATTTTATATAGCACTGGTGCTGTCTCAAGCTATTTTTATGTGACTTGCTTATCTTCTGCCTGGATGTCATATCCTGATACTCAAGAGTTAGAAAAACCTTATTTAAACCCCTTTAAGAGGGCTAGATCATGTTCATTAAAGGTATCCGTGGTCAAGTGTCAATCGGTACCCTCGACTGACCCTCGATCAACACATAGACGGACGTCTTGGTCAACAGTTGGTCAAGAGTCCATTAATTTTCACAGATATGCCATAGAGTGTTGATCAATAATATCAGTCTGTAGACACTCTACTAACTATTGACTGACTATCGATCCAGTGACGATCGAGATGTCAATCCGGTTTAAATCTAGTGTTGAGCGAGTGTCACTCGAGCTGTCGCTGGAGTATCAATCAAGGGTTGTTAGAGGGTATTGATTGACACTTGACTGCAGATGTCTTAAACACACATGATCTGGAGGGCTCATTTTCATTGGCAGTTGTCTTTTATCATGACTTAACGGCATTTTAAGGCAACACTTGGTATTTGGTAGGGATATAAGCTTAACACCTTGGCGAATCTTCTTGAGCTTCCCCAGCTAACAACAGTGCCGTAGACGACAACGCTGCCATTGTGTGATTCATATGATTTGTCAAATGGAGAGGGTGGTGAGTGCTTGTGTTGTGGAATTCGACTTCTATTGACGATATCTCATCTTCTGTATGACATCGCACAATGCCAACTGAATTCCAAACCTGAAAAAGATAATTTATCAGTCTGTTCTTTACTTACTGTATTCACTGAATGCTAGCAAGGGAATAGCTATAGGATGAACAATCTATCAAGCAGTACTATTACAATGAATGAAAGTTATTGAGCAGTACTTTCATGTGGTACTGTTTATCATGCTGCACAAGGTGGTTCTAATTTTTGAGTCTGTGAATGAAACCCTAGTGTGTGACTATTCAAATGGAAACCACTGAGCAGATCTTTCATATGATGCTGTTTATTACCTTGTATAAGTTGCACAATTTGTACTACCCTCGTAAGAATCTTATTATAGGCAAAATTATGAACATACCATGAACCTGTGCATAAGATGGACTGGGGTTGAACCAGGCTGGAATGCAGACTGGAGGACTGGTACAAAGGGAGTGTGGATCACTTCCTGTAGTTGAAAGAGCGATAACAAATAAAATCAGTGAATGTGATTTCATTCTTATACCAAGTGGCCCAGTGTAGAAGGTTTATGATTTTGTTAGGCAAAGTGCTCAGATAAATAGGATCAAACTCAACACAAGGCTTAAAATGTAATTTCTGCATTCCATGCTTCCTGGCAGTGTTGGATCACAAGCTTTTGACATCAGACGGAACTGATGAACTCTAATATGCTTGGCATGAATGTGCAGTATTACCTAGTGTCTGACAAAACACAGTGGAACATCTCTTCAGCGACCACCCTGGGGACAGAGTTTACTGGCCATTGTGGAGACATGGCCATTGTTGGGAGGTTACAATAAGGGCAACTGGGATGAAAATATGTTGCCACAATAGAGAGGAGGCTGTTAGGAGATTTGACTGTAGTTATTACAATTCCAACAAAAATGCAGACACTAAACAGGAATGACCAAAATCAGACAGACTATGGCACAAATGCAAACCTCTCTAGAAACTGACCACACCCTTTCATATTAGGGTTGTAGATAAGTCATAAACTTTAAGGCAAGGTGCCGGGGGTGTCAAAGACAATAGATTTACACATCACTAATTCAGCATTCAGCAGTTCTCTGTCAACTGGTCAGTGCAGGTAGCCAAACTCATTGGGTTTTTATACAAGACCAGCTTCCTTATCTGCAGCAGTGCATATACAAAGTCTTGTCAGTGTGTAGCTCAATTTGGTGCAGACTTTACTACATCATGTTTTTTTGAACTCATCGTTAAAGAATTTTATTTCAAAGTTCACCTCTGTAATACCTGCAAGTACCATACATCTATTTATTAAGGCTATTCCTGCACACGGCAATGTTTGTTATTTGTAATTATTATGCACCTCCCCTTAAGAAATTTAGCCACTGAAACATTACATGCACGGCTGTGGTCTAACAGCGCCTGGGTGCCTCAGGTTTCCAAGTTTTGTCTTTGGGCGACTTGTTTAAGGCGGGGGTAAACGTGAAGGCTGTTTTGAGGTCGCTTAACACAGCCTTTCTGCCAATATCTCGGTCACGTTTCAAGCAACACTAAATCTCTCTGCTTATCTCATTAACCACTGTTTGGCAGTTTTGTGTAAATGTTTGGGTGATATTTGGGCTTTTTGGGAAAGAGATATTTTTTCTCAAAGGATAGGTTAAATTGAGGAAAATATGAAATGTTGAAGATTTGATGGATTTGGAAAATTGAAATTTGAAGTGAAGAATTAGTAGACGGATACCAAACAGTCCCCTAGCAGCAACCTGAGGCTCTCTTTTACGGGGGTCAACTGTCTGGTAGTGTTTCCAACCCATCTCAATCCTGACAATTTCCTCTTCTATATCACTTCAAATTTCACGCCTATTCATGTTTACCCCTGCCTTAACTTCATTCTTATGAAAGCTTGTTAGAGCTGGGCATCCAAGATTTCCTACATAAGAAGCCTTGGGCACCTTGCAATTTTGCTTAGAGCACAGCCTTGATATGTTAACTGCATGAAGATTCTTTCAAACAGCCATAGAAGTCTGTAAATTTAAAGTAAACTGTGAGTTCAATGTTAATTTAAAATATCTATAAGTTTGTGTAAATTTATGTAACAAAGAAAATACAGAATGTCAATAGAGAGCTTAAGCAATGGCGACAGCAACCCTAAGGACAATGCGTAGTAAAATATGAATTTTTATTTTACCTTTCAAATTTTGCAATGGTCTAGATCTGCTCAGTGTACGTATTGACCTCAGACCTTGCTCAAGCTAAATATCTAATGCCAACATTCAATTCCAAATGAAAAAAAAAAAAAAGAAAAATTAGCCGCCATCATTCGCATGCTCCAAAATACCTAGACCTTCATCATTTCACATTGTTGTTTTGCAGGGGACGGCTAAGAAATGTACAAAGATTTATAATGCACGTACACAGCTATTTGTTCTGCTCATCAAACTATTTGTTTGTTGACATTCATGGTTTGATTAAACTCTCCAGATGTTAACAAAAATAACCCTATACAAGAACAATTCATCTCTTCATTACTACAATGATTTTCCTGTCTTAACGTATAGTTACCTTTACAGGAGCCTGCGGTGCTGAAACTTCACTAGCATTATCACCATCATTGTCACCAAAGTCTAATGGAGCTGCTAAGGCTGCCTTAAGTTTTCGGATATCTAAGGGCAAATAAGAAAATTTACACAACTTAAAAAAGCTCTTTGAGAACATGTTAACAATGTTTAGTATTTATTATTTAATAGGTTTTTTTTTGTGGACGAGGGCATTACAAGATTGCTGATTAAGTACTTATTCGAGCCAGCCATAAGAGTACTATAAGGCAAGGGAGAGTACAAATAAAGATTGTTATTGTTGTTGTATCCGAAGTTTCCTCCTCTCAGACTTTACTCACCTTTGAACTCATCGTCATCGTCATCCTCAGCCTCCTCGTCGATCCAGGCATTGGACTTGTTTCTTTGTTTTTTCTTTCCAACAATGAGCTGTTCATCATCACTGTCAACATCCATGGCAGCCATCATAAGGCTATCATCCATCAAATTATCGCCAGTTACAGTGGTTTTTCCCTTTACATGTGGTAAAAAATATTAATGAATTAATGTTTATTTTAAGCTTACAAGCTTTCACTCGTAGCCTGAACTTTGATTCTAAACACAGATAGATGACCACCCATTAGCCTTGGCAGGAACTATCTATGGGGAAGAAAAAACCCCAACAGCAACCTACCTCCACGTTGGGTGTTGAATAAAGGGGAACTTGTGTTCCTAAAGAAACTAAGAAGACTAAAGAAGAAGAGGAAGCTTTCAGAGTTGTGGGAAAAAAATTAAACTGACTAATAATGTATGTATAAAGACATAGAGAGACCAGTTTACAACAGAATTTGTACAACTTACTTCATCTTTTGGTATGACATTTTCACAAACACCAAACTGACCCTGCGAAAGTAACGTTATACTGATTGTTAATACATTAATGCGTAAATAAATTATAAAGAAATGATGAATTTGTCTTCCTAACCACACTTGTTGCATAAAGAAAAGAGTTACCTGTTGTAAAACATCTTCATGATTTTTACACATTAAATAGAAAGATTGGGGACCATGCATACTAAAGGCATCAACGATCAAGTGTCGATATTGATACTCTTGATCAATGGGAAGTATTAAATTATGTTAATACATGTAATTAATGGATCACAGCCATTGGTCCTAGGTTGATCATGTGACTAGCACATGTGCTTTAGGTTGCTCAGTTTTGGATGATGTCCTTGCGTTAGGCTTTTATGACTAGTTGACTAGGCTTTTATGACTAGTTGACACTGTTGATATTGTTGAAAAAGTATTGCATTCAGACACCTACAATTTTGCTTGTCTCCAAGTGCCTCTTAAAACAGCCTTCAAAATTGATAACTGGACCAAATACCTGCATGGTTATGATGATTATGTTGTAGTACAATACTTGCGTTATGGTTGGCCCATTAACTATCAGTCAGACGTGTTGCCTCAGTCTACATTCCAAAACCACCCTTCTGCCATCAAAAATAACTTGTGTCTCATGGATTATCTGGTTGATGAACTTGCTCACAGAGCGATTATTGGTCCGTTTACTTGTAATCCTTTTTCCTGTCCATGTGTTGTGTCGCCGTTACAAACAGTACCAAAAAGGGACAGTTCAAAGTTACGCGTAGTTCATGACTTGAGCTTTCCTGAAGGTGTCTCAGTTAATTCAGGAATACCAAAGGATAGTTATTTAAACCACGAATACAAGTTAGTACTCCCAGGTGTTGACCGACTTATTCATTTCATTCGATTACGTGGACGTCGTTGTCACATCTATAAGAAAGACCTTGCTCGGGCCTTCCGACAAATACCACTGGATCCCAAGGATGTTCCCTTGCTTGGTTTTATTGTTAACAATCAACTTTATTTTCACACGCATTTCCCTTTTGGACTTCGCTCAGCCACTATGGTATGTCAGCGAGTAACCAAAGCGGTGATTCACATCTTAACCTCGGAAGGTTATCTTGCAGATGTCTACATTGATGACTTTTATGGCGTTGAGACACCAGAATTAGCAGGTGTCGCCTTCAATAGGATGACTGAACTGTTTGAGGAACTAGGCTTAGAGGCATCTCCTGTAAAAGATCAATTACCAAACACCCAAATGCTTGTGCTTGGAGTTTGGTTCAACACAGATGACATGACAATATCAGTTCCTGAGTTTAGATTAATCGAGTTAAAAGCGGACATTTCTCATTGGCTTCACCTTGAGCGCGCTACTAAACATCAATTGCAAGTTCTTGTTGGTAAATTAAGTTATGTGTGCAATTGTGTGCGCCCTGGTCGAGCTTTCATGTCCCGCTTGTTGAATGACCTGCGCAGTTGTGATTCACGTAGGAGCAGTATCCCTGTGTCATGTGACCTTAAACTAGACTTGAATTGGTGGCTACATTTTCTTGACAACTACAATGGTGTGTCTGTGATAGGCACAGAGTTTTTGGAATCCAGCGAGCAATTGTTCTCCACCGATGCTAGCCTGACAGGGTGTGGAGCTATTTGTGAAGGAGAATATTTCCATGAACTTTTCCCACTATCTATTTCTCAGCAGCAGTTATCTATTACAGCGCTGGAACTTCTTACGGTGGTTGTGGCAATCAAGCTATGGCAATTTAAGTTAGCAGGAAGATGCATAATGATCCATTGTGACAACCAGGCATGCGTTGAAATGATTAACTCTATGCGTAGCAAGAACAATTTCTTACAAATGTGTTTACGGGAATTGTGGCTCACATTAGCAGTTAACAATATCATGCTCAAGGCTGCGCACATTCCTGGTCGTGAAAACATAATAGCAGATTGTCTTAGCCGGTGGCACACAGATGTTATCTACCAATCACGATTCAAGGCCTTAACAGTTGCTCTTAACTTGCACCCAGTTCCAGTCAACTCCGAGCTCTTCTCTTTCACCTGTGCTTAACTACTGGCCTCTAACATTAGTATCTTTTTTACCCACCTTGCAGAATCCCTGGTTCAGTACCTTAGCCTGCTCAAGAAATCAGCACTAAGTGAAGGAACATTGCGTACTCGCAGAACACAACTTAGAGCCTATTTTAAGTTTTGTAGAGCTTATAACCTACCCGCCTTTCCAGTAACTGAACAGGTCTATTGGCTCTATTTAGCCTTTCTTGTTGGTTCTTTTTCGTCACATAATTCTGTAATTAATTATTTGACGTGCCTCAAGCAAGTTAATCTATATTTAGGAGCCGATGTTAAGTTTTTTACATCACCAGAGGTTAATTTTCTCAAACAGGCTTCCAAACGTGTGCTGGCCAAATCACCAGCACGGAAGTCACCCATTACAGTAGATATTTTGTTAGCTATTTTCAAGTGTTTAGATTTTCGTCTTCCTCTGCATGTTTCCATGTGGGCTGTTTTCCTTGTTGCCTTTTTCTCATTATTGCGGAAATCAAATTTAGTTCCTACTACTTTAGCAGATGTTGCTAGTAATTCAGCCACTCACTTAAGAATGTGTGATGTTAGCTTTCACCATGACCATTGTATACTCCATGTATACAAAACCAAAACGATTCAATTCAGGCAGAGGGCCCTTCAAATTGTATTACCTTTTATCCCTCATTCTGTCTTGTGTCCTGTTTCTGCCTTGAAACATCATCTTGCTAATTTCACTCAAAACAACAGGGCACCTTTATTTACTATTCACACCCCTGCAGGGTTCAAGCCTGTTACAGGGCATCATTTTACTAAATTTCTTAAGTCCTGTATAGTTAACATTGGGTTGGACCCCACCCAATACTCTCCCCATAGTTTCAGAAGAGGAGGTGCTACTTTTGCCTTTAATGCTGGGGCTTCACCTCTGTTCATTAAGTTCTTGGGGGATTGGTCATCTGATGCCTACATGGTTTATTTAGTTCTCAACCCTGCTCAAAAACTCAGTATCGCTAAAACATTAGCTCAAAACATCCCTAAAACTCATTAACCAGTCTCCATCACTTCCTTTTACTACCTTCTCATTACTTCACACCTTGGGTTTGGGGTCTATCTTCTGTTAGGTTGCATGTTGGTTATGTGACAATAAATTTGTTGAACCCCATCTTGGTGTGACAGTAATTGGGAAGTATTAAATTATGTTAATACATGTAATTAATGGATCACAGCCATTGGTCCTAGGTTGATCATGTGACTAGCACATGTGCTTTAGGTTGCTCAGTTTTGGATGATGTCCTTGCGTTAGGCTTTTATACCCTTCCCTCCCGCCCTTAAGGTTAAGGGGGTCTATCTTCTGTTAGGTTGCATGTTGGTTATGTGACAATAAATTTGTTGAACCCCATCTTGGTGTGACAGTAATTACCCTTGATCGACCCTCAATCAACCCTCAATCGGCACTTGAGCAATACTTGATTGTCACGTTGGTTGACACTTGGTTGATACATTACTCCATCAACATCTTGACTGAATCTGGGTTGAGAGTTACCTAAATTTTGTAGACACATCATTGAGTGTTGATCGATACATAATGAGTCAGTCAACACTCAGCTGTATATAGATGGACATTTGATAGAGTACCAATTGGGTGTTGATCAGGGTGATCAAGTGTCAACCTAGTGTCAACCGAGTATTTATCGAAATGCTAATCAACTGTTGTTTGAGATATTGATCTAGAGTTGACTGAAGGTCGATCAAGGGTATTGATTGACACTAATTGACTGCGGATGCCTTTAGTACACTTGATCCAAGATTAGTTTGTTTATCTATAAGCATTACCTGATTATCGGTGTAGGCAATTTCGTTATTTCCCTTTGGATTCCATGCCAAACCACAGATTGTTAGTCCACTTTCATGGTTTATCCTAAGAAACAAAGCAAAGTACTGTCTTGGTAAGTTATTATGCAAGAACTCCACTCTGTGTCCCACATATGAAGGGATTACTGTTTGAGTGTAGCTACTCCCCTGCATGGAATAAACAATTATACTTAACAATTAGGTCAATAGCCCATGAGGTGAAGATGAATGGGCTATTGACCCGTGGCCCTTGAGGGCAAAGGGTCTAATTGATTTAGTATCACCCAACTAGTCAAACAGAAATGGCAATAAGAAAGTTAGCAAATGTAAGTTGAAGAAATATTTATTTGGGACTAAAACGAAAGAAAACGTCACGCTTGATGGCACTCGAGGACTATTGCTAATAGTCCTCGAGTAGCGTAGCCAATTAAAAGGCAGGATTTGCATTAGTCCACTAGTTGGGTGATACTAATAACAATTAGTCAAATTATTCATGCATTTTTATGATCTATTAGAGGGCAGATGCATAAATGGCATCATTAACAAGTTTTTGTTTCTTTATTTTATAAAACAAGTAAAAGAAAAAGTAGATTCCATGCTGCTGTCTGTCTGTTCAGGAATAGATCACAGAAGACATCTTAAATAATTGTGCTCTGGATCCTCCCAAAGAAATGCTTCCAAAACCTAGAGTGAAGGGAACATGTGTACTAAAGGCATCCGCGGTCGAGTGTTGATTGATATCCTTGATCAACATTTCGATCGGTACTCGATCGATACTTGGTCGACACTTGATGAACACTTAATCAATAGTCGGCTGACTGACTGTCGACCGAGATATCGATGGAGTGTCGATTGACTATCGATCGAGTGTTTATCAAGGGTATCAATCAACACTCGACCGCAGATGCCTTTAGTACACATGATCCCAGTAAAGTACTGAATTCAAACTCATTACTTCAACATTTTTAAAGTGGAACCCTTCAACTGGTCTGATTGTGAAAATATGAAGTATTATAAACCAATTCTACAAACAAACTGGAACTCCATATGTACATGTATGTGATCTGTCTTGAAATACAATTAAATCTTTTCACCAACCTTTCAATCACCATTTGCAAAGACACCTTCCAAATAAACATTTCCCCATTGATGCTGGCTGATGCTATGTAATTACCACAGGGTGACCATGCAACTAATGATACCAACTGTATAGATGGGAAAAACAACCATTTCAATATCATTACCACAGGGTTACCATGCAACTATGGATTCTAACTGTGTGAATGGGAAACACTGATGCTGGCAGAAGTGATGTAATTGTCACAGGGCGACCATGCATCTAATGATACCAACTGCATAAATGGGAAAAACAACCATTTAAAACCATGAGACTATGGACATGAGGTGTTCCAAAGTATAGAAAACATCATTCTTATTGCACTTGCTCCCTGGCGTACATTTCTTGGATCATGTGTTCTAAAGGCATCTGCAGTCAAGTGTCAACTGATACCCTCGATCAACCTGTGATCAACACTCAATTGACATCTCGATTGACACTCAATCAACATCCCAATCAGTACTCGGTTGACAGTCGATTGACATTCAATCAACATCTCAATTAACGCTCGATCAACAGTCGGTCGATAATCGCCGAGTGTCGACCAGCTCATATGCATCGATAAAAAATTAGTTGACTCTGGACCGACTGTCAATTGGGTGTCAACCAAGGTGTTGATGGAGTGTTGATCAAGGGTACTGATTGACATAGGATGGCAGATTTAGTACACATGATCCCATTTCTTTGTAAAAATTGGCAAGTTTGGGGTAAATCGATACCTCGCTGTGACCATCTTTTTCCAGGTTAAAAACAGTCGTCCAAGTTTCTTGTTCATAAACCTAAAAATGAGAAACAGCCAATATTTGTTTAGCCAATGACTAACAAAGAAATGTAATGTAACATGTAATACATGACTCAGTCACCTTAAAATATTTGCAGTGACATGATAAATATTATATTTTCGTACCTTGACAGTTTTCTCCACAGGAACAGCTAAATACTAAAGTTCCAAAAAAGAGAGAAGATAATTTAAGATAATCTAAATTCTATTTGCTAGTGCAAACAAGATTTATTTACACAACTGGGTGAGAGTTAATTGAGACAATGTGGGTAGAAAATGTGGAGCATGTGTGCTAAAGGCATCCATGGTCAAGTGTCGATGGACACCCAACACTCTATCAACACTTGTCAGTCCATCACTAGTCAGCCGAGTACCGACCGACTCATATGAATCGATTTACACTCAATGACATGTCTGCAAAAAGTAGAGAGAGATGTCAATCAAGTGTTGATTGAGTGTCAACTGAGGTGTCGATCGAGGGCATCGACTAACACAGTGGATGTCTCTAGCACACATGATCTGCAAATTGTTCCCATGAACAACACCATTGCCTGGGTCAAGATTTACACGAAGATCACTGATCATTTGGCCACCACACCTAAAATTTATATCAAGGGTCCTGAAAATACAGTTACGTGTATTTAATAATGCAGCACAATTACCTTGCCATTGCCAGGTTGCCAGGCAAGCCGACACAGTGTCTTTGAGATCCTAGTGAAAGCCAGATAATAATTAATAACCGTTATATTAATAATAATTTAATTTTCACTAATTAACTGTATTAATTCATAACAACATCACCAGTTTTTAGTCAAATGTCTTCAGTTAGTGCATAATAAAAGAGGCTTACTTTTCAAAGAATTCTCAAATGAATATAACTTGCATTGTACAAAACTGTGGCTCATTATCATTATCAAAATGCTGAGCCCTATGAAATTAGCAGTTTCTTCTAGCAGTACACCCTACTGCTAGAATAGTCAATCTCTAGACCTGGCTGATGTCTTGCCAGGCCAGCACTTAACTGTGGACCGGCTGACTGACTGCCAGCCAGACCAATTGACCAACCAAGCCACCAACTGAACATACTGACCCATCAACCAACTGTCTGGTCAGTTGCCAAACAAATTGACTAAATGACTGGATTGACTGACTGACTGACCTACTACTCAACTGAACTACTAGCCCACTGACTGACCGACCGACTGACCGACTGACTGTCCCTCCGACTGACTAAACTGCCAGCTAACTGACTAATAAATAAAATTACAGCAGCATAAGAGTAGCCTACCTTGCATCGTTCACTTTAGGAAGAATCGAAAATATTTTCATGCAAGTCTGCCAATGAAAATATAAATTGATAGCAACGATAAGAATTTAAAAAGCCAGTTATTGCATGTCTTGTAGTTATAAAATAATAATTAATGTCACTATTCCGTTATTGAAACTATGAGTAGATGTAACGCAACCAGGTAAAAGGTAACACAACAAAATACGCAAACAACAATATGGCATAATAGAGGGGGACACAGCCCTGTGGCAGGTTTTTGCGCGACTTCAAGACAGGTGCACAAACAAAAGGCCTCACTTATTCCCCCACTAATGTGGGAAAAGAACAAGAGTATTGGCAGAGCCTTTCTTATCTCCCCAGCACAGCACAGGCTGGATCGGACAAGATAAAGGCTAGGATATAAGATGGCAAGACACAAGCAATGCCAAAGCTTGGGGGAAGTCGCTATGCAGACTTAACCGAACCACAAGGAGTGACCCCAGTTTATTTGCAAATAATAAATAAAAGCCCTTCTCCAAGGGAGGGAAGGTGGGAAATTTTAAAGCTAAATTGTTACAAACTGTGTACTCTCGTGCAAGCTGCCAGGATAATGCCCTCTGACAGTGTATTGAGATTTATATAGCAAGACAGTGTCTCAAAGAACGACCAATAGGTACAACTGTACCATAAACTAAATAGACGCAACGTGGCGAGCCTGTTAGAAATGAATGAAGCTAACAAATATATGAGCCAATCTACGAGAAGCTAAGATATATTTGCTAGATTATACCACGAGATAGAAGCTAAAATACAGACGTGAGTAGTGCTTGTTCTAACTACTAGAATAAGGGAACGTTCACTCATGAATTGAGCTTTCTGCATTGTCCTATTGTTTATCCTACTGGACTGCGTGACAAGCGTAAACAGCCTGACCCTCAAGTGGTGTCATGTTCCATTAACTGCGTTTTACCAACCGGTAAAAGCGGTATTTTTGCTTCAAATTAGTAAATGTGAATCACTGCGATCATAATTTTGAAGATGAAAAAGAAAGTGGTAATTAATTTAGCTAATGTGCAAATCAAAATGTTCATATACCTGATCTGCTAGCTTCCATATCTTTACTGTACCATCGCAACTTGATGAAGCCTGAGATGCCCAACAAAATCAAACATTACATAATGATAGCGTTAATTAATGGCTATCTTCTCCCACTTGCTCTTTAATTTTGCAAGTATTTCTGGCTTTCCATATATATTTAAGGGTCTTCTAGTTATCAATTGAAGAAAATTATCACTTTGTTTCAATTTTACGTTTTCAATTTGTTCAACACCTTAGTTTCGTAGTTATCTTAATTTTTTTGTCAGCGTTTTTTGTCTTAGTTTTATCTTAGATACTCTACATAAGAGGGTAAATAATATTGTAATTTGACACTGTTTTTAAGACATCCTGAAAGGATATAACAAAGTTTATTACCTTATTTCATCTTTATGATATTTTATCACATCACATTGATTCACATAGTTTTGTTTCATGTCTTAATACTTCTTATTCATCAACTGCGCACAGCTGTGTAATAATAGCGACTTAGATATGCTCTTCAAGTCAGGCTCTGACGACTGATGATAAAGGAAAAAAGTTCCCGTTTCAAGCTTGGAACTCGAAGTATTACAGCCTACCAGCATCGTTAAGTACCAGTATGAGCAATAACTTTCAAGTTGTACTTACAATGTATTGATCTTTAGGATCAATTGTTATGCTTAACACTGGAGCTTCATGACCTTTGAGTATTTTCTGGCTTCCATCTGCCACAGTTACCACTTTGATGTTGAAATCACTATGAAATTAAAAGTAGCATACATGCAACATATAAACTTATCTAAAGAAAATCTAGAAAATAACGATACCCCTCCCATAAAAGGTTTTTAGACCCCCCTACTCCAATGGAAATTCCAGGTTAACTTCATTAAATTTAAATGAATTTTGTTTATTTACTTGAATTTCTTTAATTTCCTTTTTTCTGTTATTCCCTCTTTTAATTAAACTAGATAACACTCTTAAAATAATAGTAGCTCGCCAGAACAGCTTTGCTAGCTGCGAGCTACTAAGGCTTGTAAACCTATTATATACCAATAAGAGTTACCGTTACTATGTAATTACCTTAAAAAATGTTGCCTTTTGAAATCACACCCTGCTACCTTGTCTGTACGAATTTCCAACAATCGTTTTTGGGAGAGTGGGCATGGAGACTGTACAGTGAGATAATGTGCAACACACATATATACTCCGTACTGACAAACATTTTGTAAACCTATACTATTGGCTCACCAAGTTGTTTCCAACTTGACAAGCATACCTTGCTCCTGCCACCAAAAGTGTTCCTGACTGGTTAAAGCAAATGTGATTAACAGGCGCAGTAAATCTGGTAAGAATTCCATCCGGGGATCCCTGATGTAAAAACAAATTTCAAAAAGGCTCTTGTCAGAAGAAAATACCACCAAAATGATCAAATATTCTCAGAATAATTCAACCAGGGGTTTCATTGATAGCCGGGCACCTGGCAAATTGACTGGCTGTGAGAATGATTTTCTCCACCTGGTTTGATCATCTAGAGAAAGGTTTTTCCTATAAAGAAGTTCTCTTCAAAATGTTTTGGCTGCCTGTGAAAACCAGTTGCCTTCCTACTGAAAATATTAATGAAACCACTGTTTAATGTGGACTTGAAATGTTCTAACCTAATAAATTTTACAACTAAGTTTATTTTGGACTGGACTTTCTTTGATTATTTCAAAAATACAAATAATAATCTTTGCTATAGCATTTCTTTTAATTTTTGAAGTCTCCTTAATTGATAATGATAAAACACAGATATTTATTACCTCTGGGAAGGTAAATGCCTGGACAGAATTGTCACATGCTGTCACTATTTTCTTATTCTGTGTGAGGAAAAAAGATGTTAGTCGGCATCAAGAAAGGCATGACTCAGTAATTATTAAAGATGATTTCCAGTTCATACAGCCATTTCTCAAGAGTATGTTTGCGTTTTTTGTTTTTGTCTCATGTAAGACATCACAAAATGTGAACATTTTGCAACTATTTACATGAAGGAAATTCAAAGTTTCTAAACAACCGCCATTATGGAAGCGGTCGAAGCTTTATGCTTTGTTCTTTCTCATATGACTTGATGAAACAACTTTGCAGCTGTAAAAAGCAATGAACCTGTTGCAAAAAGAATTTGAAAGGCCTCAAAGGTAAGGTATGTGAATTGTAATGAATAACATTGATTCACATTCCATCAAGTGAGAACTAACAGTTCTCAGTTTCCCGACTTAATTAAGTTAGCTGTAAAAGAATAAGTTTCTTTTTTATTTCCCCCTCCTGCAAAATAAAAAAATGGAGAAACCCTAGGTTGAAAAATTTAACCTAGACTGGAATAAATCAACCTAGGCTGAAGAGATTTTAACTTGAAATGCATTTTATACAAACTACAACACACGCTCTTTATACTCACCTTAACTGCTAGAACTGTGACATTATCCCCAACTCTGACAGATTCTGGATCACTGTCATCAAAATCTTTATAAATACGCACATCTCCATCTGAGCCACAAGTCAAGAGACAGCTATACCAAAACAGCAAAGTAATTATCAGACATTTACATACAATTTATGCATGTATGATGGTTAATTTGTTTTCACTGTGGACATGGTGAAAGAAACTATCACAAGTTCAACATATATACAGGGCTGCAGCAGCCAGTATGAGGCAAACAGAGGCACTTGCCTTGGTCATTTTTTTTTCGTTTCTATCAGGCATTTTTTGAAGGGAGAAAATAAAACACTGCTAAATAACTAGAAAGAGAATTGAACCATGGACACTGCCTCAGTCAGGGTTGTCAGTAAGCGCCGACTGCTAGCAAAATTGGTTGAGAAAGAGGTGATCGCCAGCTTGATTTTGGCAGGCGATCACTCGGTATAGGACAGGGAACAGTTTTTAGGTTTAAGGCATTATGAAACAGTGACCGGTTCAATGAAAATCTTAGCTTGGAGACTATTTTCTTAGCTACAACACTGCTCAGTCTTTTTTCTGGCTATTTGTCTGATATGCAAGGATCTATCATCTAATTCTATTTTCTTTTCATTTGTTTTTCTTGATTACAATTGATAATGATCAGTGCTAAAAATGTTAAGTTTAGAGATTGATGATCACACCATGAAGGAAATTTCTGCATTGTATAAGCTTAACTGACCAATTTTCATTGATCTTTATTGATATAATCTTTTGTTGTTGTTGCGTTGATCACCGACTTTCATACATTGGTATCAGTTCTTATTAATCATCTCCAGAGCTTAGAAAAACACAGGCCTGGTAACTAATCGATACCAGTCAATATAGCTTATTAGAAAGCTTAATAATTATCGACTGATATCGATTTATTTATGTAATTTCCGATCATCGATTTGTTGCACGAGCTTCGAATAACAATTTTGGAAAATGAAAAATTTAAAAACCTTCGACGCAAGTGTTTTAGCTAGGCAGCCTATGGAGAAGATCTGACTTTTTTCATTCACCAGCCATGAAGTGATCGAACGATCCAACATTGCTCTTCAAGCAAAATGCAGGGTGAAAAATAATTGAATCAGGCCGCCATAAATAATCTGACATATTCATCCAACAATACAACAATAACATTTGAACCTTAAGTCTGGAGTCAGTAATTCATAAATCGTATTTTTAGACTAGGGCACTGGTGCAAATAAACACAAATACACACCATTGAACCAAAAAATTCGTTCAACTTACTTGCCATTTTCGTCGTAACAGACATCTGTATGTCCATCACTGTGAGCAAATCGCATAGGTTTTCGGTCAGCCGACATTTTGGCTTTTTGGAGGTCTTCACGGGTGAAATAGAGCGATGTTTTCCTTGAAGTTTCCTTTACGCGCTCATTCGCACAACTTTCCCGCCACTTGGAATGTGGGACCGAACGGAGTTCTGGTATAGCTCGGCTCAGTTTCCCTCCGTCTGACTTACATTTACCCGGCTCCCACCCCCACCCCGACTCCTTTCCTGAACAGCGGTCGAGCCAATTCCGTTTTTATGCATCAAATAAATCCCCTACATTTACATTTGAGAGTTACCCCCCCCCCATCCCCCCACTCCCGAGGTGCTGGTAGTCACCTTTAATGGCATTTAGGTCACCACTCTCTGCGGAGGGTGTGTGTGGGGGGGGGGGGTGGGGGCTGGAGAAAGATTCAAAAAGATGGTGTGACAATGCAAATAATGACTGCATGCAAGGAGATTAGAGTATTGGAAAACAACTTCAGATGGAGCATTCACCGAGGTTTATTCTTCTTTTTCTCCATTCAGTTTATTGAGTAAGATGGCGCTTTCAAAAATGGTCCAGTTACAGTAAAATGTAAGATGCACAAGATGTTCTACCTTTGATAAAATGCACATCTGTCAGTTAAGCTTAATGTTTTATTAAAAGCAAACATGTCGTTTTTCGTACCATTATGGGAGACAAAGAAATCTTAAAAAAACATACGCGTTTTCTTAGAGAACTTTTAACCATTTAACTCCCAAGAGTAATCAATATTTGATTTATCTTTATAATATAAATTTCTAATTATTAAACGGAGAGATAACTAAACCAAAGAAATTCTTCAATTTGGCCAAGTCTGGACGAATATCAAATTCTCTGAACTGCATGTCTTTTCATAGGTCCGCAGCGAGTGCTGACTGATTTCCATTGTATTGTTAACTTAAATCGTTAGGCGCCAATCGGAATCCCCGACATTACTTAGTAATATCACGGGGAGAGGGAGGGGAATCCTATGTGAAAAGGTCGTAGATGCTCGTCGGAAAATTTGAACTCTAAAAGTTAGCGGCTAAAACTAGTGGCGTTTCGTCCTGAGATGATCATCCTAAGTGAACCGTATTTTACACCCCTAAGCGAGACGACGAGCATCTTCGATCTTTCTACATGGGAGGCCTCCCTGGGGTAATGATTCTCTACAGATTAAAAAAAAAACTGTCCCTCCGAATAACATGAAGGCATGTCAAAAGAGCATATTTTAGGGAAATTCGGTTACAAGTCAAATTAAGGGAATAGTTTTGTTCAGTTTAATCCAATGTCCTTCATTTTTTTATGGGGAGTGCCATCTGAAAAGGTTGGGGATGTTCGTCGTAAAATTTGAATCAAACCCCTAAAGGGAACCAATCTGGGCGTAACTCGAGCTTTATTTGACCCCTAAAAGACACTATTTCAAACGGAATAGGCTCGATTACCAGCCGTTGTAAGGAAAGAGGCCTGCGCTTAGATCGGACTCGGATTGACCGGCGGAAATCGAGCCTAAAAACGGCAATAAGAGCGTTTTTTAATTATATTATTATTTCTTCGAGTGCACTTTAAAAGATATTTGTCAACTAAAAATAGTGACGTTACGTCCTGAACACCCTATAAATGAGACCAGAATTCTTGATTTATTCCCCCTTGGGAGACGTCAAGCATGCCCAACCTTTTCAAATGGGGATGGCTGGCTACACCCCGTGCATATCTTTGTAGAATCCCTCCAACGTCCCGCGCTGTAGTTATCACTAATCCAAGCAGATAGGCGTTAAATTGTCTTCTTTTATAGACAAGTATAAGCGTTTGTCTTTGCTAACTCATCCGGGAAATAGAATGCAGGTCGGCGGACTTCGGACTTTGACCTTTGTTTCGTGGAAGGCTTGCTCTCGTCTTTTACCACTAAGGAGCGAACTGACGTTGTCTGTAAAGGAAATAAGAAAAATATCCACCGATTAGCAGGGACAAATATATTATACAGTCTAATTTCGCAACTTTGTGGTAAAATCCTAGACTATACGAGTAGCCTCTCTTTCTCTTTTTCGAGCGTGACCCTAAATAAACCGCGGGGCAAAAATGGCCACACGAAATCCTGGGGGCGAGTAGCGCTCGCATCTTGTTTCTTCGTCCCAGGATTTCGCGCGGCCTTTTTTTTCTCGCGGTCCTCTTTCCTGTCGCGCGCGTCGGACTGAGGGAAAGAGGGAATACTTGTAGTCTTTAACAGCCGGAATGCCCTTGAAACCAGAATCAATATTGCTCCTAAGAAAATTTCCAAATTTTATTTGTCCTTTCAACTAGTACTCCTTAAAAGTTTTAACAATGAACTGAAAAGATTACCAACGGAGGGATTTTGTATGGTACATCATAAATGGGACATCTGTGTCTCTGGAATTCAATCGTTCTGATACAATAAGTTGCCTAGAAACCAAGCAATATAAAGTGGGCTCACTCAACTCCGCATACGCCTGACGTGCGGCAAATATGTCACTTACCACGTGATCTTGAAGATGATGTATGATGTCGTTCCTGTTGTTCAGTTCAGCTTGTAACTCTTCTTTTTCTCGTAATAAAGTGTCACGCTCCAGCTGTATAGCGTCACGCTCGCACTGTAAGCGGTCACACTCATGTCTCAGGTTGTCACACTCCTTCTGCAAATCACTTTTTTCCTGTTATAAGAAAAAGTCGAGAGAAAAACATGAATGCGATAGTTTTATGCCAACAACCTAATCTCTAAAACAAAAGAGTTCAAGATTGTCATTAAAAATAGGCTTAGCTGAAATAATATGTGAGATGCACCCAACCTGCGCTCAGGTGTTCCTTTTTCTGCCACTTTGCTGAAAAAAGAACGCCTAATCGTAGATTATAGGAGCTCGATCACGGTATTTTGAGTTGTTTTCGCTACGTACAAAAACGGCCTTAAATGGAAGGAAATCTGAAAGTAGTAGTTTAGTAAGATAGGAAAACACCAAAGAGATAATAATAATAAATCATAAAGAAACTAGGATGATCAAGGATGGCCAAAAACCTCTTATTAGGAAAAATAGAGACCGTGTACCCCCGACCAAATGCAGTGGCACCACGTTTGGGGTTTGAGGTTGATATATAAACAACTAAATGAAAGGTAAATCAGATAACGCTATTTACACAATAAAAATAAACCTTACGCGAAAGTGCTAGTGGTAAGGCTGACCGTAGAATGTCACAAGTTTTTCAACCGTATCTTTATCCAAACGTACTACCCATGAGCCTTCGCGTACTACGCTCGCACCCAGTTCTCTGATCCGTGTCGGCAAAATATTTATGTCAATGCCGATTATCACAATTGAGCGAGAGTGGTCACTAAATTAGAAGTTGTGCATCTGATAAAAAAAAGAAACTGAAAGGTTCTCATTGCACTACTGTGCAGGACAAAGGTCAGCTAAACAGTGACTTTAAACAGACCTTCGCAGTATTAACAATAATTTACAAAATCATAATGAAGTAAAGAAACTTTCACATGCCAAAAACAAGCAACAAAGCAAATACGAGGTTATATAACAATTATTCCATGAGACCGAGTTGGATATGAAGTGATAAAATAACCAACGAGCGCGTAGCGCGAGTTGGTTTTAATCACTTCATATCCAACAAGGGCGAATGGAATAATTGTTTTAGTAAATTCTCAAACCGGGTTTTGCCGCCGAATTTTATTTCGGCCATTATAGAGAGCTGAAGTTGAAAACTTCGTGCGGAAAATTTTTAAACTTGGCGCATTTTTTTCCATATGACGTAAAACTCCGACTATTGGCTCATAGTCGGAGTTTTTTAGCCAATCAAAAAGCTAGAAATGCAATAGTCGGAGCTGAGAATTTACTAATATGTGTTAATTTAGATTCCCCCACCAAAGGAAGAGGTAGGGATTTAATCCTCGCATTGCCTCCCGATCCTACCCAGAACGTTCCTTGGTGTTCGTCACGTAATCTTTCCGCCATCACGTAAAAGGCGTGACAAGTCTAAAGAGTGGAGGCTTATTCTTGTGAAGTTTGTATTTTACCTTAGTGCTAAGTGTATTAATTTTCTAACATCTAAGAAGTTTCTCACCTTCTTTATCAATTTGTAGTCCTTTTCTGAAAAGGACGCTGTCCGCAAATTCTAAAAAACAAAAAAAAGGAAGGATTCGCAAAGTTGAGCAAATTAAACCTACTTGGGTAAAGAGACTCCCGTTAATACGTAAGATCGAAACCTGCTATACATGGGAATTATTAATTTTGATTATTTAAGACCATAGGTGTACGTAGCCAGAAACACTGACAAGTAGGAAGCAAGAAACCTTACCTCGCCAATGGAAAAAATACTTAGCTGGCGATAACGATTTTTAGACAAAGTGGGCAGTGCAACAGATGGACTAGAAATGATTTGCCTGTTTCTGTACTGCTTTATCCCAGTCCTTCCCGGTCAACTGATTTCGGTGACTTATTTGAGACGAAGGGCCGCACACTTTTCGCCTCGGGCCACGTGACCCGAAAGCGATCGACAGAGGGAAATCATCGAGGTCTACGAACTATAGGCAAGAGATGAATGATGTGAACTGAGTTTAAAACCCTGATCGAAATCTCTTTAGTCTTTCTTTCACCTGAGCGGGATGTAAAAAGGATTTGAAGAAAACATACGTAAAACATGATTTGTACCAAAAAAAAACTGACTGCCAGAAATGGAAAGGACATGGCAAAAATTGGTAAGACTAGCGGTTTTGAGGCCATTGATGTTTAAGTGGGAGAGTTTAGGGCAGTTTCAAACTTTCAGTGACTTTCGAAATACACTCGAATTCTCAAATAACACTGAAAAGAACTAGTACATTATGGACTCATTCTGCCAGCTTACGTGAGATAGAACATGATCAATCCAGCTTCACTTATTTACATTTGCTGATGTGCTGTCAAGATTCATAAGTAAAGGAACTATTGATGTATTAACAAACGCAGAACAAAAGGTCAAGAGTAACTCATAAACTAATTAAACTCGAGGCGAAGAAAAAGAGGTTTTACACGTTTCATGGTTCGATAACGGGGTAACGTACACTATAAACGAAATCCGGCAAAAATCAGTTTCCTTCAGCAGATTCTCCATTTGGAAAAAATAACTTGGGAAACTCTACCTCTTGCCTCTTTCCCTTGCCAGTTTCCTGAAATCACTCTCTAACGCTTAAGTCTACACATGAAATCCTAGTGAATGAAAACCCGTCGTTCTTTTCTATGTGGAACTGTTTATTAATTTGCTGTACAAGGTGGTTTTATCTTTAAAGTATGCGGATAAAACCCCAGTATATTAAACATGATGAAGAAAGTCATTGAGCAGTAGCTTCACGTGGTACTGTTTATTATGCTGTACAAGTGGTTCTAACTTTTAAGTCTGTGGATGAAACCCACAGCAGTACTTTTCACGTGGTGCTGTTTCTTGTGCGGTATAAGGGAGTTTTAACTTTAAAATCTGTGTATGAAACTCTGGTGTGTGACCATTTAAACGAAAGCTATCGAGTAGAACGTCCATAAAATTCCTACCTATAAAGAAATGTAATATTTGACCACCACAAATGAAAGCTGGTGTTCCTGTTTGATTCCCAATTCATTAGACAGAAGTTTTCAATGATGTTTTCAACTTTTTGAAATTACAAATGTGGGCGCCCAGCAAGCCTCTCGTCGCTTCATTGGGTATCCCACTATGCAACGCGAGTTAGTAAATCGCATGTGCGCATGCTCTAGTGGTGGAAAAAATTAGCTCAGTAACAGAGATGTTACGCGCTAAGACGCGTAAAGTTCCTCTTGTGGTCATACAATAGACGGCTTCAGTCGAAGCTTTTGTTAATTTTGTTATCCAGCTTGAATAGGAGAATTGAAGTGGAGGAACGATACATACCGCTTATTGTATGTAAAAAATGTGTAGTGTCGGAGGAATGTATTACCTCTTGAGAAATACAACTCTCAAAAGTTGCAAATTACGTAATTACAACTGTAAGGTACGTATCCCCGTAGAAAATAAAGAGCAAAGCCTAGGACCTTCTTTGGACAACAGATTTTCAAGCTGATTGCATGCTTAATTTTGTTGTTCTGTTTTGTCACAGTTGTTGTCCAAAACGATTACAGTAATTAAAATGATGCGCACAGAATAATATTCACTGACTTCCGCACACGATGGAACTCATTTAGCGCGGCGCCATAGAAAAAAATTCCTTTCGGAGTCTTAAAAAATAATTAACCGTTATATCTGGAAAATTTAATTAAAGAGTTAAATCTAAGTTACATGCAATACCTTATCCATTTTCTCTTTGGCTTCTCTCTGGCGACTGACTGGGGAGGATCGTTTTATACCCTCCATACCATTGTCTGGGACTTGTAATAGAAGTGACTGGGAGAAATCTTTGAGAATTCTGTCTTCTTCCGTGTCGTCTTCTCCGGTGAAAGAGCGAGATCGTAAACGATACTCTATGAAACCCTTCACCGGCGGCGTCGTTATCACCAAACCAGCAGGGCTGGAAGAAAGCTTGGACTTAGCGATCGTCGACAAAACTTCGGGCTCGGAGGCACTTCGTCCGTGGACTTCAGGCCGCTTGAGTTTCGTCATAGTTCGGGTGTTTTCGGGTGGAGTATGAAACGCTTCTGTCGAAGAGGACTCACTAGACGGAGCTTCCCTGGCTTTGCGAAATCTCGCTCGTGCGTTGTGCAATCTCTGGTACTGTTGATCGGTTACGTTAGAAATGAGCTGTCTTTCGCTGGGGTCTTCGTTTGATCTCCAGGAACTTGATCTAGAAGGAGTACGAGGCGAGTCTGCCTCGAAAATTCCACTACCACTACTACTGGCTGCGCTGGAAAAACTGCTTTCGCGACTCAGCGAATTCGAAGCGGCCAATTCCACACTGCTAAAACTGCTCTCGCGGCTCACTGGAGCACCATTCGCTGTATCTTTAACTGTCTTGTCAATCATGAAGTCTATAGGCATCGCTTCGGAACGTCTTTGTGCAAAGTACTCGCTCATATCATCGGGGGCATAGTCAAATTCCTCTTTTTCAAGATGTTCCGCGCAACCGTATCCTCTTTCGAGTGTGGTGTCAACATAATTCTGCAGTCTGCCTACGTGCGAAGTGCATTTACATCAGGTCGTTTAAGCATCCGCAAGGTCAAATGACAAGCTTTGTTTGTACTACCTCAATGCAAAATGTATTTTGGGATTAATGATTGATGGCTTCGGCAATAAACTGGCTCCTTTTAATTCAGTCGGCTTGCATGCAAGGTAAACATTGAATCAACTTTCTTTTGAGAACCCAGTCGAGTCAAACTTGGCAGTTCCGGAATTTTCTTTACACATCTCGAGACAGAACAATTTTTTGTTTTTTCGCGCATCGTATACGGGGGCTGAAAAGCAATTGAACTATTTCAGGCTTTTAGAAAAGTCCTGAAAACCAAACTTCAAGACAGTAATCCTAGACAATTTTAGCCGATTTGTGAGCAATTAACATACTGCAAATTTTATAACTTCTTTTTAGTTTTTATAATAGTGAAACCAACCAACGAAAACCAAGAAGAGTAGCTAAGACAGCTAGTACTGGAAAACTCATACCTAAAACTTTGTAAGGTAATTAGCCTTTCAGTGTATAAATTAAAACAATTTTTTCGGCGCGCAACAAACAGTTTGATGAAACAATGTATGAAAGTCAGCAAAATGTTTTTTCTTAGTAATGTTGCAAAATTTGGTAAATATTCTCCGATATTTTTTTGCCAGGAATAGAATTCTTTTTCACCCGAAGTTTCTGGGCAACTGACAATTCTTTAATTTTGCAGCAAGGAAGTTGATGTTAATCTTGTGATTGACTTCCGGCGACAGTAACGTCATATGACGTAAATCAGTTTCAGTTGTGACGCAATGATACCAGATTAAGATTAAGTACGGCTCATTCTCGTTTTAATCTCCTATCACGAGTGATTGTAGAACATCTTATTTATTTTATTTCTTAATCCTTTTGGCAAACTTTTTCTCCCCAGGAAACGGGTCCTAGGGATGCAGCGACCATATAGGCATGTAGCACGTGCGTACCTCCGAAAATCTAAAAACGTTTTACTATTTTAGTATTTTATAGTCAGTGAAAAACGGCGTTGCTGAAACTTGTGTTTTTTCAGGCTAAAATAAAAAGTAGGCGAGAAAAAAATTCAAAGGAATGTCAGTTCTTTCTGTTTCCTCCAGTCTCCTTTCTTCCTCTGTGCACTATTCTGGGCTTTTTCCTTTTCTGTGTCTTTGTTCGTCGCTTGCAGTGATTTTCATGCTTCCAGTTGAAACGTTTCATGAGTCCAAAATGTTGAAGCGAGTGGAAATGCTCTTTAGGCTTCCCGTCATTATTAAATTCTAAAATTTAATAATAAGACAAGACGATATGACTTGTGAATTCTCAACAAACAAGTGGGCTAAAAACTTTCGATTCCCGCGTAAAACTTACAAGGTTTTATAAAATAACTGAGCCACTACGCGCGCTCTCATCGGTCGATAGGTGTGTTTGGATGAGAGTATGTAAGCACGGTTGTGACGTTTTAGATGCGCGCGTATTTTTGAGAATTATTTTATAAAAGCAATTCCGTGTTTATATAACCTCATCTCAACACTCGGAGGGCTGGGAGAATTCTCGAAAGTTATGCAAACCCTCGACTACGTCTTGGGTTTGCATAACTGTCTCGAATTCTCCCAGCCTTCCTCGTGTTCAGATGAGGCTATATAAACACGGAAAAAGTGCTCTATTGCCTAAACAGAAACGCGAGAGCGGATTCAACCTTTCTGAGGTTTGGGTCTAGGGCTCAGCCAAAGTTGGAAGAAAGATTAGGCCCCGTCCACACTTTGACGGATTAGTGTGGACGGTAGGCCTAACCGTAGAAATAAAGCTGCGTTTTCAGAATTCCCCCGGCGTAGTTTAGGTGAAGGCCAAACCTTTAGTGCAGGTGAAGATCACCGCTCCCAGAATTGGTCAAAGCTTTGATAGTCAGCTAACAAATGATGCCGATTGCTAAGATATGAATTATGCGAAGTTTAGTAATAGCTCCTCGGGAATGGACTGAGATTTTAACTGATAGCTGAGAAATCGTCCAAAATTTCAGTAATAACTTAGATTCGACCAATGCAGACCCTGTTGTTAGAATTGCAGACAATGTATGTTGCAGCTCCCAAACTTTGGAAGTCGCTTCCAGCCAATCTAAGATCTATTTCATCCCTTTCAGTTTTTAAAAATAAGAATAAGACTTTACTCTTCAAAGAGGCTTTTAATTAAGCTAGCTTAACTGGATCACAATTTGAACCCGCGACCTCCAGATTTCAAATCATGCGCTCTAACCACTCAACCACGCAGGGTCCTTCGCCTCCTCCTGGAAAGCTCTACCACTAGCAGATTTTTCAAGGGAGATCTGAAGCTGTGTTCACATTAAAGCCGAAACATGATTAGAGTAAACATGTTTCAAGCAAACATGTTTGGCCTTAACATGTTTGTTATTGCTTTGTTCACACCAGACATCGGTTTCAAACACTTTTCATGCATGGTTGTGAAGTTTGGTTTTGCATTGCGATGCTGTACGCTTGTAACCGATGTCACTAAGTTTTACGGCAATGTTCTCCCAAATATTCTGCTTTTTACCCATCGCCGATAATTGCCGTTGTATTTCTTCAACTAGACATTTGGCCTCATAATAGCCCCAATTTTGGTTCGTTTAGGTACTCGCCTCCTCTCCGCATCTATCCGCCATTTTGAACGTGTTTGGTCTGATCATGCATGAAACTAACTTGCGAGATTGTTTCAATCATGCTCAGAATAATCATGTTTCAAACATGATTCGCGCAATGCACTGTCTGATGTGAACACTCTTTTCATAACGAAACATGTTTCATTCGTGATCAAACTAATCATGTTTCGGCCTAGTGTGAACACAGCTTGAGATTCCTGTTGGGTCGATAGGGGCTTTGACCGAAGCCCCCGTCAGGGGACCGCCTTCGGCAAGCGTGCTTTAGAAGCATTTGCTTAGAAATATCGAGAATGACTTGACTAAGACATTAGGATATCACACTACAACAAAAGATTCACAAAATAAACGCATTTATTAATTTATATTTAAAATATGTTTACAAAATCTTATACTTTGTCCAAAAATATGTTATACAAAAATAAATATTATTGCGCGACTTATTATGCGCAAACTATTTGGACCACTGCTCAACTTTACAAGTAATAATTGATATAAAAATAACTACTGCTAAAATAAAGGATTTATTTAGCTTATACTATTACAGAAAGCTTACATTGGTATTTACACAAAGCTTTCCTCTGTCATTTGTCTCAAATCTAAACAAACCCAGTCGACTAGTGTTTTTTAGTTTTCGGTGAGCTATACATTTGATTTTATTGGCACTAAGGTGTCCACAGGACGCCGGAGGAACTTGAAAACGCAGCTTTATGTCTACGGTTAGGCCTACCGTCCACACTAATCCGTCACGAAAACGGAGCTTTTCAAAAACGCTCTTCAAACCGGAGGAATTTTTGTGGACGGAAAACATTTTTAAAACGGAGCCTTTCGAAAACGGTGGCGTCACCATTATCAGGGGATTTCCATGTACGAGTTTTCCTCAACCACAAATCCAAATTGACCGGTGATTGTTGCGTTTTTAACTTCCTCCGGTGTAGTGTGGACAGAAAACATTAATTGATCCCTCCGTTTTCAAATTCTTCCGGCGTAGAATGGGACCTAAATGGGGACATTTTGCGCCTCTTAGTTTAAGGCTGTTCGAATTTATTATTATAAATGGATTGCATAAGATTATCAAAGAAAACCAAACAAAACTCCCTGGACACAACTAAGCAGTATAACATAAAAGTCAAGTCCAGACTTACTAACGTCGTCCTCGAAATATAAATTATCTGTTCTAACTTCATACATTTCTGTTGGTTTTGTTTCTGAGAATTTGGTGGCTCATTAAGAAAATATCACTTGTTGATGATTTTCTCTATTCTCATTACCTTTCTGCTTGGCAATGAGCTGTACTGTAGGGAGAAAATAGTTGTTTATCACACTTGCGAGATGAAACGCCTCAGTTTTAAAGAGTTCTCTGAGAGTCACTCAAAGAGCCTTTCCTGGGGGCACCCTTCATGGTTTGCCAGCGAGACCCTTATCACAGGGTACCTCTTGTCACGTGCTCACTTCTACTTGAGTTTGCTGACTGGCTAGGTCCATCGTGGGTCCATTCTCTGCGGGGCTGCCTCGAGCACTTCCGGCTGCACTCGAAGAGACACTAGCTGTTTCAAGGTCCTTAGATTCCTGTAAAATAAGGAACAGTTGGTAAGATTGTGGAACACGAGGTATAAA
The DNA here is from genome assembly GCA_964020085.1 of Micromussa lordhowensis. NCBI lineage: Eukaryota > Metazoa > Cnidaria > Anthozoa > Scleractinia > Lobophylliidae > Micromussa > Micromussa lordhowensis. The sequence goes on along the minus strand of OZ026607.1, from coordinate 19,873,938 downwards.
TCTGCTTCACTAGACTGATATTTTCTCATGCAATAAAACTGTGTTACGCTATTAGGTATTACGCTAAGGATACCTGCGCTCTCCTTTGTATGACTGGGTTATGCTAGGCTAAACGAATTTTAGTGCTCAGACTGCAACGATTTCATTTTGCTTATCAACTGTATTTTGTCTTCGGCTCTTGTTCCCAGACGTGCCTCTTAAGCAAGCAGGGAAGGGATACAACCCGTCAACCGTGAAGGTAAAAGATAAGTATTCCATGAAGTCAAGCGGAATATAAACCTGTTTACCCTCAATGTTCTTTCTTACCTTCCACTTCATTCCGTCTGACACAGAAAAAGTCAACTCACTCTTGGACTGACCATGCGTAGAAGGCAGCACAAGGGGCAGCGTGATGGCCTTGGTAACCGCGGGATATTTCAGAAATTCCGCGTAACGCTTCTGAAGGAGTTTCTCTTGCTTGGTGGCTGGGTGGGGGAAAATATTACTTGTGAGACTTCCTACATTGGCGAGACTGATACGACTGACTAAATAATGAAGGGTAAAGGAGGTAAATCCCCCTATGAGAGAAGAGATTTCAGCCTCCTGAAGCCATGCTTTAAAGCTTTGCATAACACTGAGACAGTGTTTCTATTTAACAATTAGATTATGAGCTCGAGATTTCTATGAGGTGATGGTTGATGAGGCCGTATAATTCTAACTGAAATTAACGCAAATAACGGTTTCCAATAATTTTCCCACGCATTATTGAACTTTACCCATAAACAAAGTTGCACGTATCGAACTGTCCTTGGCAAATTTGAAGTTGTTGACGCGCGTACCCGCTTTTTCAATATTTTTAAGTCTTTAAACTCAAGAAACCTTAATATGCTTCTTTCAGTCTTCTCAGGAATTTAATTACCCGTTTACATCTAAAATTCCTTCCAAAACTTCGGAAAAACTATAAAAACATCGCATTTCGTCGACGACCGGCGGCCAACTGTACTCTAATGGCTGATAGTATACGAGTAGCTCAACCAATCAGATTGCAGCATTTGCATTAGTATACTAGTAGAATTCTACTAACGAGTTTTAGTATAAATCTACTAGCGTTCTTTCACGAAGGCCGTTCTCTGATTGGCTACGCTACTCACTATCTATTCTGTTGTAGATAGTGAGTAGCGTAGCAGTGTGCACTTGTTAACAAAACGACGAACACTTCTTAGCGTTTTCGAAGTGTCTGTGAAGAGGATTTAGATAAAGTTTTGAACGACCAGTAGATTTATATAAAGACAATTAGATTATTCTCTCTCGATTTCTATGCGTGATAGTTGACTCGAGCTCCGCCCTCTTTAACTATCGCGATAGAAATCTCGAGCTCATGATCTCTTATAATGAGAAATAAAATGAAATTATGCAAAAAATAGTGTGACAAAGTGAGATATTAACAAGAATAATTAATAATGGAGACTAATTAGTATAACTAGTAATAACCACAGGTTAGGAAGTGCGGGCGAGGGCTATGCATGATTTGTTTCACTGAGGTTAACGAATTCATTGTAAAACAGTGGCGTTGTGTTCTTTTTCCATTTTGGGCATTTATATTTGTAGGGCAATAAAGGGTTGCATAGTGTGGGTGATTGTTTTCCCTAAAACGAGACAAAGGGACCTAAGAGTGGTTTTACTGACCTTGTGAAACAGTAACACCAGTTTGATTATACACTAGTTCTATTTTGTGTTGGGTTTGACAAAATGGTTATTTTTTCACGTTGTAAATAAAAACACTGTTGATTATAAAATGGACATATTGATTTAGTCAAGGTCATTTGATGTAACCCGACAACAACAGACACGGACAGGAAACGTTCCGATCACAAGTTCACACGCTCGATTTTGATTGGACGGCGCGCCAGCTATGCATGAGCTGCACGTGATTCTTCGACGAAATAGACGTCGTCCACGTGATAAAATTGTGTTGTGTGCATTCCAATTTATGGACCGCCACTTCTGCATGAACTGCACGTGATTCTTGACATTCTTAGCTTCAAGAAGGCGAAATTTACATATTATTTGACCCTTCAACTACATTAAAGATCATTGACTATGGAAGGTGAAACAGCTATGCTTTGGTGAGAATTGTCTTCTGCTTGGTGTTGGTTTCTAGCGGTCAGAACGCCTGTGCTCAAATTACTGCTGCTTCGTGTTTGTCTCGCGTGGTCAAAGCGCCTGTGCTAAAATTACGTCCTTTCATTTCATTGGTTCTTAGTGTCCCTAAGGACAAATATTTGGAAGGACGACTTTTTTTGCTAAATTCGAGTCACTGCAAGGCTATATAACTGCCGCGCATGCGTTTGAAACCAATGTTGAGATTAGGATTGCGGGCTCCGCTGGTCGCCCGCAATAGACCTTTTTACCGATACGGCGGCCATCTTGAATTCTATTGTTTTGACTGAGAAATTATGGGCTGCCGAGGGGGCAATCGCTGGAAAATTTATCGTATACACAGCTTTCAGGATAAATTTTTACTGCTTGTTTCTCATATTCCATAACAAATATTACAAGCGTTACATCTTTCCGTCACGATATTTGGCAGTTGTTCCTATGGTTATCGAAAAATTATTGTTAAAAGTTATCATGCCACAGTATTCTTTTTAATTATTTCTCATCTGCCCCCTGGGCATCCCATAATTTCCTCGAAATTCAAGATGGCCGCCGTATCGGTAAAAAGGCCTATTATTCTTGTTAATATCTCACTTTCTCACCCCAATTATTGCATAATTTCATTTTATTTCTCATTGTACAACTGACGATGGATGATGTTTCATCCGAAACTTGTTTTGTCTTCATTAAAAAACTGAACTTCAAAAGCATTGTATGGTTCATCAAAGCGATATGATCATTATTATTATTTATTTCAGACATGCTTCCCTCAGGTTCTTCTCATACCAATCGTTCTAATTTCTAACGTCCATAAAGTTTCCCTTTTGAAGGATATACAGCTGAAAATTTGCACGTAAGCTTATTTTTAAAGATTCTTTCCATTTCTGAAATATTATGCATTATCACGTCACGTGACCAACTGTTGTAAAAAGTCCTATTGTAGTGATGTCAGTTACTTACGAGGTAGTTTCACTTTTTCCTCGTCTGCAGGCTGAGTGTAATGTTTGCAGAATCCAGCCCAGTAAGGAAGCAACTCTTTGAAGAGAATACTCTGTGCTTCATCAAAGAGTCCCGGGTCCTTTTGCTCCCTAGGGATTTTCTTTCCTGAAGAGAACACTTGAGCTTTGTGGATTATCCGGGAGGCGAGTTCGGGTCCAATGTCGATCTATAGATAGCAGAAGAACTGAGTTTTAACAGACCGGGGGAGCATTCACAATTACACCATGTAAATCTAAAACTATCCTTATAATACTCAAACTTCTACGCTTTGCGTGATATTGTTGTCACAATTAACATTACCACATGAAAAAATTACTCGATTCTGATCGGCTGAGAGCAGTGCAGTTCAAGTGTAACACCAGTGCAAAAAGTGTAACACCGGTGCAAATTACACATCGTAATTCTGGATAATGATTGGCAGAAAGACAATGAGAAATTTTGTAGGCCAATGATATCATGTAAAGCAGTGACAAAAATGTTGTACGGAAAGTTTTCTCGAATGCAAAAAAATGGCTTCAAGAAACATCTTCCGGCAATTTTTCTCCGCGAATTTTTCCATGTTTGTATTATTGATAATTAAGTAATCATACGGTTTTTCTCGTTCAATTTGAAATTAATTTGCACTTGTGAGTTTTTCAAAAAGCTGAAATTGCACTCGCCGAAGCGGCTCGTGCAATTTCAGCTTTTTGAAAAACTCACTCGTGCAAATTAGTTCCAAATTGAACTCGAAAACGTATGATTACCTATACAAACTGCACGCCGCAATAAATTAACGTTAAGATATTATGATTAGTGGCGGGGTTAAAGTACAGGTCACAGGTCACAGGTTACAGGTGACAGATCACAGGTCACAATCAAAAAAAATATGAATTTGCGCTGAGTTCCTTTTTTTTAGTTTGTATTCTCTATTCATCCCTAGTAACCCGATGATGTCGTCCTATTTCTCGAAGTATTTCAATGTCCTTGAAATCTGCATTTATCAAAAGTTTCTTTAGCCCTATTTGTTGTAGTAATAATACTGGGCTAATGGTTTACTGGGACGTTACTAATGGTCTCTAATAGTACTGATATCCACCCTACCCGGAAGGGACAAAGCCAAGAGATCACGTGATTACTAGTCGAGCACATGTAGCAAAGATGGCGGACTATGAGGTGAGTTACCGCTTTCTTTTCGTTTTTTAGAAGATCTTGTCCTTTTATTACCATTCTTTATCCACAAAGAGCTATCGGTTAGTGAAATGGCATTGGGTACGCTTTCCTACCAGGCGATCAGATCATGGACACGCGTCTTATATGAACAAGAGACTGTGTTGTGTTACTGTCTACCAGTACTACTACTGCCGGGTTGTTCAAAGCCCGATTAACAGTAACCCAGGATTAGTGAAAATTTTATTTCAGTTTTGTATTTTTTTCAGTGAGGTTTTCCGTTAATACATTTTGTCCTTCAGTTTTGAGCTTGAGCAATCTCAAACTACACAAAAGATATGTAGTGAAAAACATTTTGAAACAAGAAAAATTGATACTTTGGTTAACTTTTAATCCTGGGTCAGTGTTAACCAGCTTTCGAACAACCCAGCGCTGAGGTTTAATTTCGACTCTTACGTATACGGAATCATTCAAACTAATAAAACAAAAACACTCAAGTACTTTTATGCGGTCCAGGCTTCTTTCGCACACCGTTTTCAGTAATTTTTCTTATATACCAATGAGAGAGACCAATGAGAGAGACCAAATTTAAACTCGAAATGGCGCAAAGCATTACTGACGAAGTAATGGTAATAGGACTGAGTGGAGTCCAATTCAGTCTGTAATCGTATCTATAACAAATTCTCTATCGTGATTGGTTCTCCATGCGCCTATTTGTCACGTAATCGGCGCGCAATCACGTGGGTGTCCAATTACAGGTGTCCGATTTGAACTTTTTGTAATCGGACACCTGTAACTGGATACCCACGTGATTTTCACCTCAATTACACGCGCTTTAATGGTTCCTTAGCAAAGTTTCCTACAGTTTTCAAAGCTTAGGAAAAGCGCTACAGACGTTTTCGCTCAAAAGAAGTTCTCAAAAGACATTTTTAATTTCGAAATTTGTTATAGATACGATTAATTAGTAATTGGACCTCGTGTCGTACAATTCATATATGTAATCAAATGGTGACGAGTGAAATTAGGGAATAATTTCACGCGCGTTTTGTCAAAATTCTGATAATTTCCCGAGCCTTTAGGCGAGGGAAATTATCCGAATTTTGACAAAACGCAAGTGAAATTATTTCTTAATTTCACGAGAAAACCATTTGATTACCTTTTAATATCGTGGGTGACAAATTACGCTCACAACCGTTATTTTTTCACTGTTTTATTAGATCGAAAACCAAGAACATTAGGTTTAGTTTAAAGCATACATTATTGCTTAAGTCCGCAACTTTCTGAGTTTCTTCACAAAAAAATACCTTTCGAATTCTTCGTGCTTTTCATAATGTTTCAAAACTAAGGCAACTGTCAAATCTTTCTTAATCAGTTCCGTCTTGTTTACACACGGAGGCGTACTTTATCCAACTGCTCAGGTGGAATCATCTCCAGGTTTTTCTCAAGGCTATTTTCGTCACACCAGTTGTCAAAAACCCTCACCCAGTTAGTTGTGCTCTTTCGCGTATTTAAGTTTTCTGCGACTTCTTTTAATTCCGTAACTTCATCGTTTGTAACTTTCTTGAATCTCGACGCCATCTTGGCACTGATCGAGCGACAGATGTTGCCATGGCAATTTTATAATTTCACATGTGAAATTATAAATTAATGCTGAAATTTGGCGCCAAAATTAAGGAGTAATTTGTCACCCATGATATTAAGAGAGTAATCGTGCTCGTGACTTCAAATCGGCCTCGCGCGATTTTGAAATTACTCGCTCGATTACTCCCTGAATTGTACTCCACTCGGTCCAATTACTATTACTTGTTATTATATAAACACCAGTGAAATACCAAGTGAGCTTTCCCACGAAAACTTCATATCTTCACACGTGAACATAATATGTTATCTTCACACGTGAAGAGATCACCCTCGTTATGGCTACATAATAAATCGCGCCTTTTTCACAGGAGTTTATCCGGTGTTTATGTAATAAACAGAATATTACATGCCCGCTTGTGGATATGAATTTTATCCTCTCGTGTTCGACTCGATATCTCACTCGTTCGCTGCGCTCACTCGTGAGATATCGAGTTGAACACTCGAAGATAAAATTCATATCCACGCGCGGTCATGTAATATCCTCTATTTTTTTTCTCCATCTTCTCAGCGGTCCGGAATCCTAAATCCTTGAATCTAATTGGCTAATCACGCGCGCTCCAGCGGTCCGTATTTTCCCATCCGGACCCCGAGTTACGGACCGCTCCGAAATTTCCAACTGAAGAAACGTTTCAAGCTTTTTGGAACAGCGTGAAAGTGTTGTAAACAATGTAAAATGTAAACTTTTTGGACAGAGTCAAGCAATTGTGGATTCCGATAACGAGAGTCAGCAAAAAAAACATTTTTGATGCGCGAGCGTACGCCAGATTTGAGCTGAATTTCTTTTTAATAAAAAGTTCAACACAAAAGTTGCTTTTTTTAAAAGCAGTCCCGAAGAAATAAATTAACACGTTATTTGCCGTCGTTGGTCGGTCCGTATTGGGAAAAACTGTGCCCGAGGGCTTGAGTACGGCCCCGAGACCGGCCAACGACGGCAAATAACATATATGTCCGATAACAACTTGGCTAGCGAATTAGTGGAAAATAGGACTTTTTTAAATCAATCACATGCGAGGAAATTGTAATTTTTATGATTAAACGGGCGGAAACGGAGGAATGTGACAGCGTGTTTTGCACGGAGCTAATTAAGGACGTTCGCGCCCAAAAACTTCCCACGCACAGAATTTTTTAAAACTTTGACTGTAGGTAGAAAATGATAAGATTAGATTAAAAACGTAAAAAAAATCGGGGGTCACCGAACTCGTTTTGAAGATAAGGCGTATCACAGACCATAGCATTTCTAGGATTTCCAGTCATTCGAGGCGATTCTGGCCGGATTCATTACTATCGGCATATGTTTAAGTTGAAGAATCATATCTAAGTTATGTGTCTTTAACGCAGCATATATAGGCCTATATGATAGATCTTTGCTACATATGTCATAAAATCAGCTAGAATTAGCCTTAAAAAATACAACTTTAAGTCACGCACACCTGTAATAGGCGTACCAATTCGACCCTATTTGAGTAGTATATGAGAAATTTGAGTAGTATATATATTCGCACACAAAGTTAACGCAAAGGTCATCAGCTCTATATTTTGTTGAGTTTTGGACTCCGTGCGCGCGCTTGAAAATGACGTGGCACGTGCGTGACCAATGAATAGCGTGCGCACTGGAGATGCGCAGTAGCAATGGGCGCGAACGTCCTTAATTATGCAGTGAGAATATGAAGATTATTCCCGTGACAACCGGTGTGACAAAGACCCCTCATCTTCTGTATCATGAACAACTTTTGGCGATGGACGGGTATTCGTTCAGTTCACCGTAACAGGAAGAACGCTACCTTTTTATCAGCAATTTTGGTTCTGGTTGTTTGGGTTTTCGCTATGAAATCCCTTTTAATGGCATCTCCCGTGTATGTGCAAGAGGTTGACTTCCACCCGACTATCTACACAGCGATAGCTCAGTGCAGTCGCAAAGAAAATGGCGAGTTTAACTGTCCGGATATTCGTGAAAAAGGACCAACATTGCTTCGACGCTGCCAGTTAGTCCTGACAAGGATGATCAGAGTCTTTGACCTCATTGCTAAAAAGCACGGTATTAGATATTGGTTGTACAGAGGAACGCTTCTCGGTGCAGTAAGACACAACGGACACAACCCGTTTGATAATGACGTCGACATTGCCATTCCTAAAGCTGACTTTGAAAAGTTTATCAAATATGGTGTGAATGAACTTCCCGACGATATTTTCTTCCAAAGCGAGGAAACAGACCCTTACTACAAAATTCCAGCTCTTACCGGGATGCTTGGGAAACTGCGAGACAAAAAGAGTTGCTACAAGACTTGTTTGAGCTGTAAACACGCAGACGGTCTACAAGTAGATATGTTTGTACTCGAAAGCGACAACGACGGAAATTTCCTCGAGTTGTACGGTAACTCCAACTGGTTTTGGCGACGATTTTATGGGCCGACTGTAAGAAAAACAAGCGAAATCTTCCCTTTGACAGAGATGAATTTTGATGGATTTCCCTTGCCTGTTCCGCATGAATGGCGAAAATTGTTGAAGTTAACGTATGGTGATTTTATGAAAATTCCCCATGACAACCCCCCAGGTCATATCGTAACAGATGTTTTACGGAGTTGTGAAGATATCAAGGATTAAATCTCGAGTTAAAAACGTGTGTTTATGCCAAATCGTCTCCATGGCGATTCGAAGTCGTTCGTTAGCAAATAAAACAACAAGCACACCGTCTATGGCGCGAGCACATGTAGACCATGTACTCGTTTGTGGGTGTTCTTGAATGGAATAAATGCGGGATTCAGCAATATCTGTGAGTAAAGATTTGCCGATAAAATTCAAATTTTAGGACTTAAAGATTCGAAAGCGAATGTTTATTAGAGTAGACGCATATCTGCGTTCGATCGGGCTTTCTGTTGGAAAGAAACTTTGTTTTTTTGTGCCTGCATTCGCCTAAGCTTTCATGCAACCATTGGTGTATCTTGTAACTGTTTTTCTGTTTTGGTAGTCTCTAACATATGTATACAGAGAGCTGAAAGCAGCATGTGTTAAGAGGATTTCTTCGCGTGTTTTCTCGGGAGTTGCATCGCGTTTGGTGTGCTTGCTTGTTTTACTAGTATTCAGATTTTTGAATCGCCTTGGCTTTGGGAACAGCTATATTTTGATTGCATTTGTTGATTAGTTCCAGTCGCGACAGATAGCTGTCTTTATCCTGTCGAATATTGCTTGGAATCGGTGGAAGAGTACTCTGAAAGCAAGATCCATAAGAATGAGCTTGAACCAAGGAACGGCAAATTACGTAAATACTGGTTGCTGTATTCATCAGGGGAAATACTCGAATCAGTCGTACAGAGTTTGTTGGCGTGTGTGCTTCCGGCTTAGAATAATGTATGTAAAAAATAATACTTTTAATTAGCTTTCACGCTGTGAGACTATTTAGCACGAAATTTAAAGGCTGCCGTCACGCAACTTATCAACAAATCGTTGTTTATACAGGAGACATCTTCACTGGCATGGACCTTTTGACACTGTGCATATTTAATGTCAATTTAAAGTCACGCAACGCAAAATCGTACAAAACAAAGAACCCTGTCGAACTACTGTTGGAAACGCTAGCCTCCAAAAATAACGGATTCCCCACGAATCTCATAAAGGGAAGAATAAATCAGGACAAATGATACTCACTGGACGCTTAGTATCTGTTATACTCTACATTGCAATGTTGCATGAGAGGGTACTAAAGGTTTATTTCCGGTCCTTGACACATATTTAACAAAATTTTTCGCGTGACGTCATCACTTTTTAAAATCTAAAACTAAAGATCCACCAAAGTTTTCATCCTCATGAGGTATAAGAGATGACATATTTAGATCTGTTTACAACTTTACAGCTCAATAGCGTGCTTCGATTGGAAACCAGAGCATTTTGAATTTACGGGTTGTGGAGGTGCGTGACACAAGGCTACGATCAAATTTGTTGAAAAATATATACTTATCTCATGATTTTGAGCCCTGTTAGAAGCTAGAGCATTAGGAAAAGTGCTTATGTAAATACTTGTTTTTTCAGTACTGGTAATCAGTCGCCTAGAAAGCCAAAGTAATTTCCAGATTTTTACACTATTTTCCGGCCGCCATATTGGTGTACCATGGAGGTACACCAACATGGCGTTTTCATACTCGGCTCTGTAAATTTCTGCGAAACATTTTGACGGGTATCTGAAGTTGGGGAAACGCACAGGGCTAAGGTGGCTCTGAACCCCATGTACAGAATTTTTTTTAAACTTTGCCAAAAGTTGCGTCTTATCATGCTTATCAAAAGTTGATAATATAAAAAAATTTCACCGTGCCGTTTTTGAATTATAAGCCCCTAAAGCTGTAATTAAGGGTGTTTTTCAGAGGTCATACTGTTGCTATGGTAACCTATTGTGTCAAGAAAATGATGACAACGTGTTCACCAATGATTGGGCAGTTTTTTGATACCATGATTGTAGCATCAAATGATAAACAGTGGTTAATAACGACCTATCCAAATATAAGTGTTGGAAACTGTTTTGAGCCACCTTCATGGTTAGCGTGTATATATCGAGTTATGGATGCACGCGGGAAGTTTGGAGAGCACGAGGTTTTAAATGTACGACGTTGTGTCAGCGTTGCTGTAGTCTTAAAATTTCGGACGCTTAAAAATTTCTGACACTTTTTTCGTCCGAAGTATCTTTAAAGTAATATTTAAAGTTGATTTCTTACCTGAAGCCAGGGAGGGGTGGCGGAGTCCAAGAAACACTCAATGATTGCTTCCACTTTTCGATTCAAAGAAACCTAAACAAGAGAATCAAGATTTAACTTCTGAGACGCGGTGCGCTAATCACGAAAACAGACAAGGAAATTTTAAGCACGGACTTACATCATCCATGTAGTTGAATAATTCCTGTCGGAAAAAAAAAACAAAAAAACAAGTTTGAAATGTTCAATACACTTAAGGGCTAGCCCTCTCCGAATTCTAGCCGGGAGAGATTTCGCCCTCAAGTGGTTTATTTCAGTGGCCTTGAACACATGTGATGGCGTCGCCCAAGAAGAAAGTACGTACTTTAAAGTTTTATACTGACTCTGCTGTAAACATTTCGCACGCTAAAAAAATTTAAACGGTTTTATTTCCCGACACTTCCTGTCGTCCGAATTTTTTTGCAAGTAATGTTGTATGTCGCGATGTTTAAAGTTATTTGTGGTAATGTACAAGCCCCTGGAAACTCTTCGTCCTCTCCGTTTCCGGTGCATTTTGACTGGATTGAGCCAATCCTACTATGGGTTTTTGATTTAACAGAAGGCAGTTTCATTAATCTAAGGCAAAACTACTATTTCAAAGTCTAGCCAGAGCTTTTTTTAAATTTGGCCGGCCAAAGATCGCCGGGGAATACATCAATATCAGAGTGTCAGCACAGATTTCCTGTAGCCTTCCAAAAAATTCCTTGAGAAGGGCATCCAAATTTTGCCTTCCAGGTAACAAAACAATGGCGTTCCCTCGTATCCCAATACACTGCTGGCGGTCTGTTTTTCTCTCGAAATGAAGCAGGGATTACGAGTCGAGACATTTCAGACTACAAGGGATTTGGACGAGACTGTCGAGACATGGCAACGTGACCTCGAGACCGAAATTATGATTATCATAAATTCTTGTTTGACGTTGAATTTACGACTATCGTAAATTTAGAACACTCAAAGTTTGATAGGAATTCTGGGAAATGAACATATCTTGTTTAAAAGGAAACCCAAGTGTCTGGACGCGGGACTCGAACCTGGGATTGCTCGCTTTGTAATCCTGTCTTCTAACCATTAGACCACCACGTCGCTAGCTGAACAAATCTCAATTTTTAAACAGTATAATTCATGCGCTTATTCTACATCATGCGGTAAGCATATATCATTACTCGCTAAAAAATAATTTTAGAAAGTGAATGGAAAGGTCGATCACCAAACCTTAACAAAAAGCTAACCATTTGAAATCTGCGCTTAGGCCTAATCAGTGATATTCTATGCAAGATTCTATTAAATATTTAGTTAAATACCGTTACCGTCGTCTTGTGCTTCAGTGGTCTAGTGGTAAGTAGTCGTTCCTAGCGCCGGGTAGTTCCGGGTTCAAATCCGGTCCAAATAATATGATTTTTTTTTCTTTTCTGAAATGTCCTGGGAAAAACAGTGTTCTAAATTTACGATAATCGTAAATTCAACGTCAAACAAGAATTTATGATAATCATAATTTCGGTCTCGAGGTCATGTTGAGGCATGGTGTGCAGCACTCGCCCCAATAGCCTGTTCCAGGCTCTCGGTCAGTGGGGGCGATCGAAAAAGCGGGCGCGGGACGAGCGGAATCTGGCCGGGTAAAAAGAAATTAGAGAAGGCGCGGGAAGGAGAGCCTGTAAGCATTGTTTTAAAAACCTCATTCCGCCCACTTTTAAAAAGACAGCACTTCAAGGATGTCAAATGTCAAAATCTTCGGTGTCGAGTTACTCGCGTGTGTATCACCACTTCACGGCATGTTTTGATCTTCTTGCAGGTCTTTGTCGACTAAAATCTCTTCGAATATTGAAGCCTACCCCTCAAAATGCTGTAGATTTTGCCAGAATTTACAGTACTTTAAGAAAATTACAACACGAGCAAACGACAGCGTTGTGGACACCGCTAGAGCAAAGCGAATCTCACGCAATTTCACTGGCAGCAAAAAGAACATTAAATTTATCTACCAGTCCGGGGGCAGTGTCTCGACGTTGGCTAGCTTTAAGTGACATCAACAGGCAAAGTGTAAAATATATGGAATTGACTAGCCTTCATGACTTCCACGGTTCGTGACCATTATACATTTGCTGTTCTCTGTTTGGGCTCTCGACCCGCGCTTAACTTCACGTTAATTAGGCAAACAACAGATAAGATGCTGACAAGGCGTTGATATAAACTGTCAAAATAAACCAATCAGAAGGTATACCGGGAGCTGGTATACCGGAATGAGGTTTTTAAAACAATTCTTACAGGCTCTCGTTTCTGCGCCCTCTCCTATTTTTTTTACAAGATCCCGCTCGTCCAGCACCCGCTTTTTCGATCGTCCCCACTGACTGAGAGCCTGGAACAGGCTATCGCCCCAACCCCTTTTCGTCCATACCACCCTTAATTAAAGGTTACGTCTGTGTTCACGGAAAACACGCACACCAGTCTGACCCGAGGAGAAGGCTGTCAGCAGACTATATGTTCCAAAAAAGAAATCTCTTGTCAGAATTTGCAAATTGCGGATGTTGGTTGGGCAAGCGCTTTTCAACGAGTATCTTAAAAGCCCCTTAGCGGGAGTGGCTAAAGGTAACGTCTGCATACGAGCTAAGTGACTCATCAGACCGGAGCTTATCCTGCTTTCTGTAGCCCATGAAGCGACTAGGAGTATTTCTGCCCCCCCCCCCCCTGGATGGGGTGCTAGTCCATCGCAGGGTTACTCCCAGCATTAAGTTCGCCGGTACCCATTTGTGCAACTGGGTGGAGAGAAACACTGTCGTGTCGTGCCCAAGAACACGACACAATGTCCCCAGCCGGGGCTCGAACCCGAACCGCTCGATCCAGAGACGAGCGCACTAACCATGAAACCATGTTTCTTACCTTGAACTTCTGAACCTCTAAATAGAAGACGAGATCGTTCTCGAGGCGAGGGAATCCATCCGGTTCACCGTGCGTTTGCAGATAGCGTCTAAAATATTCCATTTTAACAGAAAGCCGTCCATGCATCGATTGAAGAACTTTCTTGAAGATGTCTTTGTCGTCTTTCGTGGGGGCAGTTCGACCAGTGCTCTAAACGAAATTGAAAAAAACGAATAAGAAATTGGTGAAAATGTTGCCCCCGTGTTGTCTCTTCATCTGCGGTTATTAAGTAACTGAAAAAATTACTTCATTGTGATTGGCTGAGAGAAGCATGGCGTGACAATATAAGTGATGGCGTGACACAAAGCTTGCAGCTCACTGTCTTACAATAGTAGTCGCCTACGCAGAGGCTCCATTGGCTCGTCACGCAATTTTCGTGGGGGAGGGACTCTGCGTGACGAACCCAAAGAAGGTCTTTGTAGGAGGCTATTACGATAGAGGTATTTCTTGGCTGTTCAACTCACCTTGGTTTTTCTCGCTCTTCTTCTGTATAGCTGCAGGAAGCTCTGTGAGCTCTCAAACGTGTCTCCTTTGTTGAAACTCCCAGGCGTGTTCGGGGTACCCTCACGCCTGCCAGCGGCGTCTTGTGCGTGCTAAAATGAACATCATATATATCAATCAGTTTTCGTCGCTTCCTTTTGAATTCACCATAAGAGCTTTGATGCCGTAATTGACAATGTAAAAGTACAGTTTCCACCGGCGCGAGTTACCCTTATCTTAGCCTTTTCCAGGCTCTCGGGTCGGTGGGGACGATCAAAAAAGCGGCCGGGCGACGAGCGGGGTCTGGGAGAGAAAAGGAGATCCCTTTATGAAATTGGGAGGTTGCCTGGAACAGGCTAACTCTCTCTTAGCCTGTTCCAGGCTCTCAGTCAGTGGGGACGATCGAAAAAGCGGTTTCTGGACGAGCGGGATCTTGTAAAAAAAATAGGAGAGGGCCAGATTCCGCTCGTCCCGCGCCCGCTTTTTCGATCGTGCCCACTGACCAAGAGCCTGGAACAGGCTAACTCTCTCTACGAATGTGACTCGTCAAATGAATTAAATTACATGAGGTAGGCCAAAAGATTTCATCATGAAAATTCACTTTGCAAAAAACTCCGTATATATCATTTAGGAGAAAACACCTTAAAGTACATGATACCAGGATTTAGCATCTCGTAAAGGTTTAACTTGTGAAATCCCTTAGCTCAAGTACGTTACAAGATTTCGAAATCTCTTTAAATACGTTCCATTACAGGATTTTACCTTGAAAAAACTTTTGAAGTATGTTTGAACATCACTGAGTACAAATTGCTGTGCCTCGGTGAAGACTGGGGAGGTGGGTCTCTCTCCGTCGACTTGGTGGAGTAAGGACTGGGGAAGACCTACCGACCTGGGTACAGTAAAAGTGCAATAAAGTGAGAATCAGAAATATCTCAGTTTTTTACAAAAGGTTTTGCTCATGCAAAAAAAGTAAAAATCAAACGACCAAATGTACAAACGACGCCACAAGCTTCTTAGCTTTAAGTCTCATCGTTTTTAAATTTTGGTCTAGGGTTAGCGTTTCTGTCTGTCTGTCTATCAATTTTTACCTTCTGGATATGTGGTCAAAGTAAGTTCTGTGAAACAGAAAGAGAGAAAATTGTTAATTTAGAAATGAAACCAGCCATTAAAAAATAAAACAACTCCCTCATCCGACAAGCCTTACTTGTAAATATGCGTAGCTTGTTGTGTTTTCTGGATCTTTTTTGCCGGCAAAATGGCGTTGTATTGTTCTATTTCTAAGTACATCAACAGCTGGTTCAACGATTGCCTCCCCTCCATGTTCTGTACATATTGCTTGAAGGCCGACATAGTTCTGAAAAAGAAATTAAATATACGACTTAAATGTTAAGGGAGCTACATCACTGTCTGTATAGGTAATCAGACGGTTTCGAGTTCAATTTGGAATTAATTTGCACGAGTGAGTTTTTCAAAAAGCTGAAATTGTACGAGCCGCTTATTAATAATACAAACATGAAAAAATTGCCGGAAGATGTATCTTGAAGCCATTTTTTTCCGCATTCGAGAAAACTTTTTTCAGAGTTTCCGTACAAAATTTTTGTCACTGCTTTACATGATATCATTGTCCTACAAAATTTCTCATTGTCTTTCTGCCAATCATTATCCAGAATTACGATGTGTAATTTACACTGGTGTTACACTTTTTGCACTGGTGTTACACTTGAACTGCACTGCTCTCAGCCAATCAGAATCGAGTAATTTTTTCATGTGTATTATTATGCATCTTAAAAATTTTAGGCTACATTTTAGGCTACATTTCAAGTTCGTCGTTTGTAGCCCAGGTTAATCTTTACCATCCTTGTTTCCTAATGGTTTAAGACTACGATTATCAGTTGGGTAAGGCAGAACGGAAGTTTGGTGACGAGGTTACGGTGTTGTCATGGGCGTTTCCATTGGTAACAATTTTCGAGCGCTTTGCTGCCAATGACGTCAAAGGCCGACAAGTTGCCACTGGAAACAGAACCAATTGGCCGTGACAAGAACACGATCTTCGCAGTAAAACCTGGTGACCAAACTTTGGTTGCGCCTTATTCTGGTGTTTTACTATCTTAGTAAACTACTACTGATTTTCAGGTTTCCTTTATCTTAAAGATGATTTTCTAAATGGCGGAAATAACTCCAAATGTCGTGACTGAGCTCCTTAAAAACGATCTCTTACCCCTTATTCTCTAATACGTCCACAAAATCCGGTACAACAGGCTTAGCAGGTTCACCCTGTTTCTTCTTGTCACTATCTGATCCTTCATCGTCGGAATCCGTCGCTTTCTTTTTCTTGGAGTCAAACGAGACATTCTTGGATGGTTTGGCTTTCTTTTTGGGTTTTGCTTTAGCTTTCTTCGCCTACAATTGAAGGACACGGCAAGAATTGCATTAATCTTCGAATGCGGAGAAATGTAAGACAACAAAAACAGTCGGTGTTTCAGCGTTAGTTTTCTTGGAGACCGTTTAGTAGTGTAAAAAAGGTTTTTATTACTTGGGACACTGATTTTATGCAACGAATTATCTGTGTTCTGCAAATGAAGTTTGATAAAGCACTGCTATCCTTTAAAAACGCGTTGCTATTCCCCCTCCGCACCCAATACAATGTTGAAACTCAGCAGAAATTGCAGGTACTAGTTTTCAACAGTGTATCGGTGGGATAGGGGATAGTTTAGACAGGGGAGTTTATATTCGCGTCTGGAGTTTGCGCAAAAGCGCCAGAAGTACAAATTTGTCCCAAGACTTTTGTCCATGATTACAGCTTTCACAGGTTTGCTGAACTTAATTGTAGTGCGAAAAGCAACCAAGGAAAACACGTTTTTCGGCGCGTATTCAACTGAAATACCGCGGTGAAAAAAGATTTTAAAGAGGCCTCCAATATAAACTATGACGGCGCTAAACACACGACGCGTTCATGTTAGAACTGAAATGAGAAATATTGGCTCAAATCCGTCGCTTCATCATTAACCAATTCTCGAACGTGACGGAAATTTTGCGTCGCGAAATTCACGTCAAAATCTACTACTTTGGGATGTTTAAAGACTACATCGGAAAATACCTACTACATGTTTGTGAATCTCTATAAGAGCCACTGGCCCATTAGGCTGGTGCTTATCTCCGGTTTCAGTAGCACGAAGAAACTAGGAGTATTTCTACTCCCCCCTGGATGGAATGCTAGTCCAAAGTAGGGTTACACCCAGCATTAAGTCCGCCGGTACCCATTTATACACCTGGGTGGAGAGAGGCACTATGAGAGTAAAGTGTCTTGCCCAAGACCACAACACAATGTCCCCGGCCAGGGCTCGAACCCGGACCGCTCGATCTGGAGACGAGCGCACTAACCATGAGGCCACCGCGCCCCTACTAAATGTATGATAGGGTATTGAAGTCGAGAGAACAGCTGAAATGTTGTGAAGTTGAATCAAGAGATGCGGTTTTGATTTTGAATTTCCTGAAATGCAATGGTCGTCAAGTTGTACTTCACATAGGAGGGCCGTATACCTTGCTGGGTGCTGGTAGTATGGGTCTTGTCGGTGATTCCGTCCGAGGTGACGAGCGGCTGGCGTCAATTTCCTCAGCCATTGTCAATGACGTGTATAGTCGACGTTGCCTCTGTGAAGGCGTGGAACCCGGATGTCTACAAACAAGAAAACATAAGGTTTTGATAATTTGGGCAATGCATATTTTTACTGAAGTAAGCCAGAGCAAACGTATACGCTAATCACACTAGCGTTTTCCTTTTGTTTTCACCGGTCCACACTAATGGGGAAAACGCATACTTTTTTATGCGTTTTCGCCTATCGTCCACACTAGAACGACCGAAAACGCTGATGGAAACGACAGTATATGACGCTTTTTTCGACAGCGTTCACCTATCCACACTATGAATGGAGCGTTTTCGAAAGGCTCCACTTTTGAAACCGTTTTCGATGATTCCGTTTTCATCAGCGTTTTCGGGATTTTTAAGTGTGGTACGCAAAAACAGCCGTTCTCGCGAAGCGCCATCAGAGCGGGAAGCGAAAAAAGGACCGCCGTTTTCGCAGGCCAGACTGAGTGCAAATCCAATTTTTTTTTCAGTTGAATTACCTTTTCACCCAGCGCCCAGACGAGGGCGAGAAATATCGACTCTTTTCCTCAGCCTTCTCACTGGAGATCATGGACGAGCTGTCGAAAGATGTTCTAAGAGGCCTGGAAATAGAAGAGTGCAGGTAGGTTGAGCCAATAGTGTTCGTCATTTAATAACATAACAACGTAATCTTCACTCAATAATCTTCACTCAGTACAACATCCACACGTTTGGCCGCCAAACAATGTTTGATCGAGATTGATTGCTAAACATTTCCCGTTTGGACAGGGCTTAATAAATCTACAATATAATCGTTAAGATAAGTTTGAGAATGGAACGTACTTAAGAAATGTTTCCTCTTCGTATTGCTTGAAGGCTTCCCAGCTTGGCTCGAGTCGTTTGATAGCGTGGTCCTATTAAAAATGACAGGAGACAACAAATATTATGGGCAAGAGGGCAGAGAGGAGTATTCTATAGACTTCCTATAAGCTCGCGGCTAACATTTTTCAAAAGGCTTTACAATGGAAAAAGAGGCTTTCGCGTAATCAATGGGTTTAAAAGATTACAAGCTAGCTACAGATCAAGAGAATGGCAATTTCCTAAAGAAATCCATCTTTGCAACGTGCTTTTTTCCAAACTTTTAGACAGAGCAATATCTGAGGCAAATTTCTCTATATAGCTTGGAGCTAAAATTCTGAGCAAAAATAAGAAATTCTTAGAGGAGTAGTCGAATATCTGAGCCAACGTGACAGAATAGATAACAATTCCAAGATAAATGAGGGTAAAATAGCGACCATTAAGCGACGACAATGGTCGTGGACAAATTTACGATTTCCAATGTTTATTTTCCTACTCACCTGAGCCGGTTTGAAAAAGGCCAGCGGTAAATCGTTGGTCGAGTGGAGAATGCGCTCTAGTCTCTGTCTTTCTACTTGAGGAAGTCCAATACCCATGAGAGAATCTAAATATTGTGAGAGAAACCAAGAAATTTCATCAATTAAGGGAGGTTTCTCTCAGCTGCTATAGCAAGCAAGTGAATTGCACACTGAAATATTGAACACCCTTAAGGCGGGGGTACACGTGAAGGCTGTTTTGACGTCGCTTAACACGGCCTTTCTGCCAATATCTCGGCCGCGTTTCAAGCGATGCTTATCTCATTAACCACTGTTTGGCGGTTTTGTGTAAATTTTGGGGTGATTTTCGGGCGTTTTGGGAAAGAGATATTTTTTCTCGAGGGACAGGTTAAATTGAGGAAAATATGAAATGTTGAAGATTTGATGGATTTGGAAAATTGAAAATTGAAATGAAGAATTAGTAGACGGATACCAAACAGTCCCCTAGCAACCTGGGGCTCTCTTTTGCGGGGATCAACTGTCTGGTAGTGTTTCCAACCCATCTTAATCCTAACAATTTCCTTTTTTATATTACTTCAAATTTCACTCCTATTCATGTTTACCCTCGCCTTAAGCAACAACGCCAACAGACCAAACCAAGGCAATCAAATAAACGTAAAAAAGTTGTTTTTTTTATTTACCGTTAGCAATATACTTGTTAAATATTGCCCAGGCGTTGAGCAGTCTGAGGTACTTGTCACCAGACCTCTTCTCGGCCGCGTTAAAATCATCCACATCCAACCAGAAGAGGAGAGAAGACAACAACGATCTGTTGTCTTTGGAATTACTGCAGAGTCAAGAATAAATGTAAAATTGAATAAAGCTATTTAAATTAAAACTAGTTAGCAAGTAACGTTTAATAACAGTTAATTTCTGCGTCAACAAGATACGGTTAGGGACGAAGGGTGGCCGGCAATTTCCAAAACAAATCTTGCACAGCAAAAACTGCTGAAAACAAAAATTTGCCCACCAAAGTATTGTTTTGTGAGTATCGTAATGTGACCTGCATTGTAAGTAATGTATGTGTTAATTGTGCTTTGTAATTAGTAATATATAGTAATTGGACCGAGTGGAGTACAATTTAGAGAGCAATCGAGCGTAATTTCAAAATCGGACGAGCGCGAAGCGCGAGGCCGATTTGAAATTACGAGCACGATTACTCCCTGAATTGTACGACACGAGGTCCAATTACTAACTAATCGTATCTATAACAAATTTCGAATTAAAAATGTCTTTTGAGAACTTCTTTTGAGAGAAAACGTCTGTAGCGTTTTTCCTAAGTTTTGAAAACTGTAGAAAACTTTGCTAAGGAAACCATTAAAGTGCGTGTAATTCACGTGAAAATCACAAGGGTATCCAATTATAGGTGTCCGATTACAAAAAGTTAAAATCGGACACCTGTAATTGGACACCTACGTGATCGCGCGCCGATTACGTGACAAATAGGCGCGCGGAGAATCAATCATGATCGAGAATTTTTTTATAGATACGATTAAAATTGTTACTTATTGAGAAAAAAAATAAAGCGGGTTAATTTTAGAGAAAAAAAAATCCCCACCAAAAAAATCATACACAACCTAAAAGTGAGACAAAAAATTCACGTCCCAGAAAATTGCCCAACCCCCTCTTAAAAATAGTCCGTCCCTTAGACAGACCATCCTGTATAAAGAGATCGTTCTAAAGTTGTTTTAACAAAGACTGCCTTAGGCTGAAACATATAACCCAGATTTTAAGATCTTACTTTTCTAAGTAGCGTTTGAAAGGACACCCAGCCTCCTTCTCGACCCGGAGTGATGACGTGAATTGCTCCTCGTTCCTAAGGACAAAAGCAGGAAAGACTGTCACGACTACATTCGTGAATTCATTCATTAATCAACGCACAGCCATGCTGCCCTTTGCTGATATGTTCTGTTTAGATACTAATGGTTGGTTTTAATGGAAAGTCCCTAAATATAAGGCATCTGTAGATCAAGCCCAGAATTTACCTAAATTTACTATTTAGTACGACTATCTAATATACTTATTTTAAGATATACTGTAGCTCTGCCATTGATTTTCCCATGTGTAATTATGATAATATTTTGTTCTAATTATCTAACTGAGGGAGCCCATTCCTTATAAGCCCGGTGGCTTCTCTTGGGCTTCCTCGTCATGAGAGTTTAAGTAATTAGATTTTGTTTGATTTGTACAATTTTTGGCAAACAAAACAATAAACAATAAACCTCATTTATCCATCCTTGACCAACGCTTGACGTTCACACCCTAGTGACATAACGACATAAGCGACATCGGTAATGTGAGCATCGACATAAAGACATAAGGAAAAGATCAGTTTTTTTTCTTTGTCCATGCTGCTATGTTGCTATTATGTCATTATGTCAGGACGTTCACACTGCAGACATAACGGCATAACGTCCTTCTTATGTCGCTGGTCACTAGGCCTAAGATATCGCATTCGCTCCGACGAAGGGCTAACGCTCGAAACGTCAGCTTCCGAATCTATTTACGGTGGCCAATTCACATTATCAACCCAGTTGATAAAACCAAATTATCTTGCAATACTAACTCCCACCGACGCAGCACCACAGTTTCTTTAGAAACTTGCCCCTTTATTCCTAAGATATCGCAGGCACAGTGGCACATACTGTTATAAAAACGTCTGGTGCTGCCTTGTTGACCACTGTTCTTCACCAATCCTTTTTATCCTAGAATAATTGCTCTTTCTATAATTGTCTGTAAATTTTGCTAAACTTCATCCTCGTAACATTTAAAATTGCCATGATGGAGTAGAGAGAACATTCAATTTGGTCACCGTTAATACTCACACTTCAGGTATTCGACTTAGTCTTCTCCGCGCCGACTTGTTCCTATTCTCCTTCACCATGATGTCACGGTCCCACTGGCGTGACCGAACAACTTCTCGACACCACTCCCCCAGCGGCGGCAATGAATGAGCAAACGAGAGTGTGGGAAAGAAACTCAAGCCTGACGACGGGCGATTCAGTTCATTAAAACCCATGTACTGGTCTCTAAGTGAAAAAAGAAATAGCGATAAAGTAGGCAAAGTTGACTACTAGCACTGTGACAAATAAATCGAAGGGCTATCAGTTTTATCGACCGAGCAACCTCCTAACGTCTTGACCTCGAGCCAAATATTTTCCCGTCCAGTCCTCTCACTCAGTCAATAACCACATATAATTAAATCTCGTTTTAACTTCCTTACCCAAAGTCATTGTTTCTTTCCACATGAACAAGAAACCTTGGGATCCAGTAGGAGCGTAATCTCCGAAGCATATCGTATTGGGTTCTTGCAAAGAGGTCCTGTGTCAGGCCCCCATGATATAGTGCCCTCTCGATTTGTTCCTTGAATAAAAAAAAATTAATTCAGTAAGCTACATTTACTAATTAAAATAAAGAAGACTTGCATCAAAAATATTCACAGAAAATATAAGGCTCCGCATAATACATGTAGGTTAAATAAGCTCCAAAAACTTATTGAAAATAAAACGCCAGATCAAAATCAACAAATTTAAAACTGATCAGAGTTTCACCTTTGCATCAACTGTCAGGGAGTTCTTGTATTTGTCCTGAATTTCCCTGTTGAAAAACAAATCCTCTTATTGTATTTACGTTATTCATCCGCTTTGAGATTAAACTATCAAAAGCCATTCTTAAGATGGATCCGCTCACATATGCTACATAATTACGTAATTCGGAGGCAGCGCGCCCCGTAAGTTGTGACTCTTCAAAAAGTGTGCTAGATATATTCGAAAATAACGAGGGTTGTTACTTTATGGTACTATTCACACTGCATACATTAAAGTGACGCATATAAAACCAACACATGTGAATAAATTATCACTTTGGCTCAACTGCAGCGCGGTTCGGTTGTGCTCCAGTTCGTGTCGCTCGAATAGTTGGAATTTCCTTGCCTCGTGTTATTACTTTACTTGGATGGCGAATGTACAATACCCCGGCCCGGTTCGTGGTCGTCTGAGACCTATACAAGTGGATGCATTGCAAGCGGGCGCGGAACAAGCGGCCCAAGATGGTCAAGTGCCTCGTGGAGACGTAGAAGTTTTGCCGGCGCCAGTTCAACCTCCTCAACCGGCTGAAAACCAGGGCGCTCAACTTGTTGTGGGCCAGGCTATCTTACCTGCTCAAGCCCAACAGTTTCCACCGGCGCAAGTTCCAGCCCAACAAATTCCGCCGGCGCAAGTTCCAGCCCAACAGATTCCGCCGGCGCAAGTTCCAGCCCAACAAATTCCACCGGCGCAAGTTCCAGTGGCTCCACAAGAAGCTGTGCACGTGGAACCAACTCAAGGAGAGCTTGAGGTAAATGCGTTTCGTTTACATGTATTTCGTGCTGTATGGGGTTTTTTCGTTATTTTTCGGGTTTTTTCCCCGCTCAGTTTGTCCGCGTTTGCCGGTTAGTTAGTTGTGAACAGCTCTAGTCTATTAAATTTGGACCTTGGCGGGTTTCTTTTTTTTTTTCTTTTTCCTTTGTTTTTGTCTTCTCTGGTTTCTTAGTATTGTATTCAACACACCGGGATATTGGAGTTATTTGTAATGGAGTGAATGCTTCATTAGCGGCTTTCGCGGATTGTATTTTTCTCTCAATTGTTGTCGAGAATTTATATGCAACACTCAGATGGGGCGGGAACTTACTGTTCACTTATGTGCGTGTCTTTATTGTATAGAGGTGAAATGTTGTAACTCAGGATAACGCGAATGAGCTATGGGGTGAGAGTTCACCAAAAAAAAAAAAAAAAAAAAAAAAAAGGAAAAAAAAAAAAAGAAAGAGCAATGGGGCGAGAGTTCTCCATGAGAAATAGAAAGTGATGGGGTGTGAGTTCGCCATGAAAATAGAAAAGGGAAGTGATGGGGCGAGAGTTCGCCATGAGAAATAAGGAAAGTGATGGGGCGAGAGTTCGCCATGAGAAAGAGGAAAGTGATGGGGCGAGAGTTCGCTATGAGAAATAGAACAAAGTGATGGGGCGAGAGTTCGCCATGAGAAATAGGGAAAGTGATGGGGCGAGAGTTCGCCATGAGAAATAGGAAAAAGTGATGGGGCGAGAGTTCGCTATGAGAAATAGAACAAAATGATGGGGCGAGAGTTCGCCATGAGAAAAGAAAAGGAAAGTGATGAGGTGAGAACTCACTTTGAAAATTAAAAAAAAAAGGAGAAAGAAATGTATGAGAATTCTCCATGAAAATAAAGAGGGAAAGAAATGGGCGAGAGCTCGCCTTAGGACGGAGGGGGGTGTTCCCCATACAATACATAAATAAAAATAAAATTGGAAAATAAAATAAATAAATAAATAAAAATTGAAAATGGAAAAGGGAAATTCGAGTCTTTCGGCAATGCAGTGGAAGTTTTTCGATAATGCAATGAAAATCTGTGTTTTTTTTTTTTTTCTGTAATACAATGGGGCGAGAGTTCGCTAAAACAAAAGAAACTTCGTGAGTTGATGTTCGTATAATCTGACTCTTCCCTTATTTGCTCTCCTAGACTCTAAAGGAAAAGTTTGGTCATTTACAAAAGTCTCTTGAGGAGTTGACGAAACTCTCTGTGGCCTCTGTGATAAGGAAGATGCTCGATTATGCGGCACGACCGCTTTCAGAGTTTAACAAGTACGAGGCGATTGATATTCTGGAGACCCTTCAGAATACCTCCAGGGATAATCAGGATGAGAAACGCGATTTCTACCGCCTTGTGTATCAGACAGCCAGGGCAAAGGTAGACCTCCCAAAGGAACATTTTCGCGCTTTGGTTCTGCGCCTCCTCGGGGACAAAGACCATACGAAAGTGTACGAGGCGGTTGCGAAGGTGGAGAAAGCGATGACTGGGAGAAGCCCGTCGTCTGAATCTTCTTACCGTGAACGTGGTGATGCCCCATATAGAGGTCGTGGCTGGAGAAGTGGCGCTCCCGTCCAATGTTATTTTTGTGGAAAGTATGGCCACATTATGGCAAGGTGTTATGCAAGGAGGGGTGCACAGCAGAGGCCCTCAGCAACCCGAGGTCGTGTTAAAGATAACAAGTTCTGATAGGTGTACTAAACCACTGAAGCGCATGAAAGGAAAACAAGTTGTAATAACAGTGATAATCATGTTAATAACAAGTTCAATGAGCGCAATAAACATTTGAAACTTGTCCGGTTTCTTCTTTTTTTTTTTTTTCTCGATTTAATGCGATTCTTAAGTGGTATTCGGTTAGTATCGCCTTTACAAGGGTAGGTGGAGGGATCAGTAACACCTGCCTGTAACATTTATTTGTTTCCCTTCTGTTCTCGCACATTGTTGTTGTTACCTGTACTGTAGTCACAGAGAGTTGAGAGTTTTGAAAACGGGGTATCTCAAACCCTCCCGGTCATACTGGGTCAAGACTGTCCTCTCTCTGCTGGCTTCTACGGGGTTCTTTAAGAAAAAAAATCCTTTTTTCCCCTTAGGCAACATTCTGGTCATGGGAAAAACATGACAACTTTGATAACTTTATCAACAACTTTGGTGATCGCGCAGGTGCGATACAGTGGATAGACGTAAGGGGGAACCCCGTATCGGTCAGCAGTGAGGGGACAGAAAATGACCACCTGATGCAGAAAACTCGACTGGTTGAGAATGGAGAAATTATCGGGCATGTCGAAGAGTTGCTATTTCGGGATCCTGATACTTTTGTGGCGGGGGAACTTCACAAACGCATAACCCAGTGGACAGAAATCGCGAAACTTGCTCCTTCATCACACCAGGAGGAGGTCTTGTCTTGGATTGGGAATAAGGTGTCGATATTCCCATATTTCAAACACTTTAAGGGAACGTTCAAGGGGGAACATTACGATTCCGACCGGCCACCCCACAGATTGTTTAAAAATAATGTATCTTGTAAACAGTTTGGGGAGTTTGTCAGGACGACACTTTTAAGTCGTCTAAGAACTGGTGCGATCTCTTTGGTGGGTAAGGTTGGCCAAGTAACCCCGCCCCAAATTGTACTACCGTTGACGGTTGAGCCATCAAAGCCGAGATTGTGTCATGATGCGCGGTACCTAAACTTGTGGATGCTAGAGAAGCCTTTCACCCTGGATAGGGTGACAGATTTGCCTCGGTATGTTTTCAAGGACTCTTATCAGACCGTCCTTGACGACAAATCTGGATACGACCACCTTTTGCTGTCGGAAGAAAGTCGTACATATTTCGGAATCCAGTGGGGTGGTTGGTACTTTACATATAACTCCCTACCGTTTGGCTGGAAGATCTCCCCTTATGTGTATCATTCGACGGGCCTTATGGCGTCTAATTTTCTGCGCTCGTTGGGGATCCCATGTCTCCTATATATTGATGATAGGCATAATGGTCAACTCCAGGTGCCACTTAACAAAGGGGAATATGGTACCCTACACTCTGCAGATGAGCGTAATTTGGCGGCGGCCAAATCAGCAGTATTTCTTGTGGCGTTCTATTTGGTACGTTTGGGATATTTTCTGGGCCTAACGAAGTCAATCTTAACCCCCCAAAAGATGGTCCCTTATCTTGGCTTTCTCGCGGACTCCAGTAGGGAAGTTTTCCACCTGATCCCGGACAAAAAGCGCAAGTTCCTAGAGCTGATCCGAGAGACATTAGGCTCGAGTTATGTTTCGGTCAAGACACTTCAACGTTTGGTCGGCAAGTGCGTCTCCTTTTCCCTGGTTGTTCCAGCAGCGCGTCTGTTTACTAGAGAGATGTCGGCAGCAATCTCAAGGGGTATGCGCACAATGAAACCAATTGCGATCCGGGGTGCACTGCGCGATGAGATCGCCCATTGGTTATTTCTAGAAGGGTGGGATGACCCTCTACCTTGGCGCGAAGAGAAACATCTTCAGATTAACATAGCAACGGATGCCTCTCAAACCGGATGGGGTGGGGTCATCTCTACGCCTGTGAAGCAGGAGGCATCTGATTATTGGTCAAAGGATGAGATGATGCTGGATATCGCGACAAGGGAAGCCATGGCAGTGGATAAGGTCTTACAAGCATTTAAACATCTTGTCACAAATTGTCGCGTCGATGTCATGATTGACAACCAGGCAGTCATGCATGCGTGGACTAATCAAGGAGGCAAAAGTCATGGTTTGAACGAGGCTATCAAGGCATTATTTTTTACCACGGTGGACCTGAATCTATTATTACGCATGTTGTACGTCCCGTCACGGGAAAACCCGGCGGATCCCCCTTCTCGCAGGCTATCTTCTTTGGACTACACACTAACACCGGAGACCTGGAGTGAGGTACAACGGGTCTTTGGCGGTCTGAATGGCCACTCCTGTGATTTGATGGCCCTAGATTCAAATGCTATGACTGACAAACAAGGGAATCATCTTCCCCATTTTACGCCGTGGCCCTCGCCATGCTCGATTGGGGTGAATCTGTTTGCACAAGATTTGATGAAGTTCTCTTCTGTTATGCAGCGTCCATATGTTTTCCCGCCAAATGTCTTAGTCGGCCCAGTCTTGCGTTTTCTCCAGTCTCACCGACAGCCATGCACGCTTGTGGCTTTGGATACATACCCAAGGAAGTATTGGTGGCCGTTTTTACAATGTATCTCCAGAAAAACGCAAAAGATGGCAGATCTAGGTGATTCGCATGCTTTGTTAATCCCTACGAAGGAAGGTTGGAACAATGAAGTCAAGATCCCAGGGGAACTGTGGGCTTTTCAGATAGCTTTTGAGTAGAACTCATAGCAGTGACATTGCTTTAGAATTGCTTGTAAATATTTAACTGGACTGGGGAAGCCCCGACATGTGGGGGGATCCCTCGTTAAAGTCATAAGCTGTTTTTTTTTTTCTTTTTCTTCTTTAGCTTCAATTGATCCAATGTAATAACTATAACATGTAGGAATAAAACGTTCCTTTCATAGACTACAAACGTCTCGCCTTTCTTTCCCCTTAGGAACTTCCTGTTGTTGCTAAGTTGTTTACGCTATCCGTCAGATGCCCGACTTGTTCCCATGCAAATGACCAGGATTTTAGATTCTGTCAAAGGTGTGGCTATAATCGGCAAGTCTTGACAAAAGCGAATGTCAAAAAAGTTAATGTCGATTTGAAGTGCATTGATCAACGTTTACGGCAGCTAATGGACTTTGACCGTGCTACTAGCTATGCTTAACAGAAAGACTCGTTACAAAAAGAGTTTGAAAGCTTTCTGGCCTCACTTCCGGGACATGTCACTTTGGCCACTGTGACCCCGCGTGATGTTTGTCGTTTCCTTATTTTTAAGGATAAGGATGGCAAAACGCAGATTCACCGCAATGGTTGCGACCATATCGGCAAAAAGGGACGATTTTCGTGTGGATGCGCAATACGTTTATCTTACAAAACGATTGACTCTTATATCGGTAAGTTACGGGCCATTCTTCACTCTATTGGACGAGATGGCGAGTGGGACAAGCGCCTAGGCCTTGGTAACCCGGCGTCTGACAAATCCGTCAAAGATTTCCTGAGGCTGGTAACCGCAGAACAACTGCAGGCCCGTATAACACCGAAACAGGCTGCGCCGTTCTTTGTTGACAAATTGACACAATTATGTTTGCACTTAGAAAGAAAACTGCAAGGGTCTAACAAGGCGATTGACAGATTCATCATAGCTCGCGACCAAGCATATTTTAAGCTGGCCTTCTTTAGTGGAGATCGGCCAGGGGATTTGGGACAGATTAAAGTTCCTGAAATCCTTCGTTTCCCCAATGATGACGGGCTTCTCTTTAACCACATTTGGGGGAAGACGTTGAGGGATGGGGATGAAAATGTGTTTGGGGTTAGAAGAAATGCGCAAGCGGAAATCTGCCCTATTCGAGGCATTGAGTGCTACATGGAAGTGACTCGTGATATGAGGGTAGATTTAACGTGTGGCTACCTTTTCCGCCCAGTTACACCAGATTTGGGTATAAAAGACGCCCCCTTTTCCTCCTCCGCAGCCGAATCACGGTTAAAGAGCTATCTTAAAGAAATGAGTGCGGATAACGGTGAGACGCTCCACGGTTTCCGGTCAGGCTGTGCAATTACCCTGGCCCTTACCGGTGCGGACCTGGCTGAAATCATGGATCACGTGGGATGGTCAAGGCGCCACACAGCGTTGTACTACATGCAACTAGCGAAAGTCTTAAATCCAGCAGGGGCCTCGGCAAGGCTCGCCTCGAGTGTTGGCTCCGAGCCATCTGCCTCCTGGCAGGACATTAATGAGCTAAAACGTTTTGTGTGTGCCTTCCCTGCAACCAATCAGGGGAAAAGAACCTACGCGGAAGAGTGCCTGTGAGGTACGATGAAAATCTACCTCCCAGAGTTAGGGAATTGGATCGGGGTTTAGTTTTGGGGAGTTATGATTTGGTTCAGGAAGAGGGATGCCTCTCTTTTGACGGCCCAACGTTGGTCTCCTTAGGTGGCTGTTTAGTATTGGGGAGGAGCCCATCGTTGACCGGGTAGACAGAAACAGACTTAGTGACATTAAGTAACAGGAGCCAAATTTATCCCCAATCTTATTGCGGTACGACAATGGACGCAGTGTTGGATAGTTTACTATTCACACTGCATACATTAAAGTGACGCATATAAAACCAACACATGTGAATAAATTATCACTTTGGCTCAACTGCAGCACGGGGAGGGATCGTGCGGGTACGGGGCGACGAGGTGCTTACGGGCAAGCCCTGGGAACTAATGCTAGACTAGTTATCTTTCCCTCCCTCCCACCCTTACTTTTCTTTTTCCCACACTGTGACCGTTGTCGCGTCGCCAAATTTATCCCCAATCTTATTGCGGTACGACAATGGACGCAGTGTTGGATAGTTTACTATACAAAGCTGGAAATTACGTACTCAAAGTCTTCGTTCCCGTTGACCAGCGGTCGAGAATGGCGACCATGGAAAGTTGTGCTTAAAGTCCAAACTTATCGGACTTCCGGTTGAATTGCGCATGCCCTACCTGACAAACACATGGCTCAAATGATTCGCTGGTGTTCCACTTCCGCTCCTTTCCACTGTTTTTAAAGCCAATCAAAATCGAGCCCGTAACGAACTCTCGAGAGTCACTCATTTTGTCGAGATTACACAGGAAGGAACGAGTGTCGGAAACAGTGTGATTAGTGCTGTAAACGATTGTGAAATCTCACCGGAAATCGAGCGTCGCGTCATGTCTGCTCTGTATGAATAAGCTGTTTATCCTTTCGTCTAAAATATCCTTAGCCAATCAGCTTACGTTCAATTAAGGTGTGCTATAACATGAGACAACAATGAACTGTAGTTTTTTGTGAGTGTGTTGCCAGTGAGAGATCGAGATTGAGCCGGACTTTGTTGTGCACGCGGACTGAGAATAAAAGTAACTGGAAGAGAAAACAGCGACAGTGTGGGTCCCTGACTTATTTCCCACATTAGATTGAAAACGCCGTCAAAATTTAACATTCACGCATTGACTCCGCAGTAATACTAACCTGAACAGTCTCGTCATTTGTTCTCGAAGCGTGTCGTCTGGTTCACACTCCAAGCTTTCTTTGTAGCGCTCAGCGTCCAGCCAGAAATGAAATAAATGTTTACCCGAAGTGTCCTCTAAAAACGTCTTGAAGAGTTCCATACCTTGCAGCTAAGAAAATAAGTAACAGCAGAAAAGAGTTTCACCATGTAAAGGAAAAAACGATACATAAGCCGCAGTACTTACTACAATTAAGGCCAAGATTTTAGCTGTCTTAATTTATTTTATTCAGTTCTCTTCTTTATTGAACGCCCTCCCCTTCCATTAAGTTTTGTTTTGTTAACTTCCCTTCTACCCCACCTTCAGTATGCGCGCAGTTTGTAATGGCAGCCATAACCGTTATCGCACAATACCGAATTCAAAAAAAAAAATTTAAACGAAAAAGATGACAAAAGAGTAAAACAATTCCACCTCGACAAGCAACTATGAAGATAATTAAAACACGACACTTGGGACTAGGAAATAATCTAATACGTCACGAACCGTCTCCCTTCTTTGTAAAAACCAAAAGCCAAAAAATAAGCCTTGAATCCCCCCTGGGGGAGGGAGAAATAGGCATTGATCTGCAGTTGATCCGGCCTTATGAAGTCTTAATTCCTGGCCAAACGCAAGTAACCGCAAGCTGAAATTACGCACAGACTGGCGTTGGTGGCCAAGTTTCCTTGCAAGTACAAGTACGTCGCAAAAAAATATATAAAATACGGGCTCAGTCCCGCGCGGCCAATATCCTGCATTTCATCGGTTCATTGGTTGCTATAACAACAAGCGGACGTCACTCAACTTGCGTTGACTTGGGTTGCGTGGCCAAACAGTGAAAGATTTGCGCCGACTTGCATGCAAATTTGATTTCGACCAAAGTGAGCCCAAGTCAACGCAAGAGCACGCAAGACCTGGACAAACGGAAGTGGGCCTAAGTTTTCAACTTGCGCCGTTTGGCCAGGGCTTTATAATTAAGGAAACGTTATTTTTTTACCGAGCCCAGGACTTCTCTCTTTAGTTCCTCGATTGTGATTTGATGTTTAGTTGTGATGTTTTTGACATCAGCCTCGGTCTGAGCTTCATCAAGTTCATCCTCATCAAACGCTACCACAGCACCAAGCTCATTATCCGGGACATCTGATAAGTCATCTTCCGCTTCCGGTTCCTCTGTCTCTTCCGGTTTGGTTTCTACATTCTCGTGCAGTCCCGGATCTTTGCAGAGAAGAAAAAAAAAATAAAAATAAAAAACATCGAAAATGAATCCTGCGTTAATTCCACAAATATTTTGGAGAGGTTCCCTTAAAAGAAATATTGCATTTCAAGCTTTTTCAGGGTCGCAGCCAGATAAAAATTCTTACCAGGGCAATATCAGAAAAAGAAACTTTGTTTAATTTATAACAGAAATCTGAAATACCATTATATGTAATAAGTAAAAGATAAATTGTAAATTCGAAACTTTTGCCTTAAAGGAAAGTGCCTTGGTTCGCCTGTTAGTGGCGTGAAGGCCCTGCTTTCCAATTGGTTCATTACACAGTGATCGGGTACGGTACGGGGCATATTACAGAGATACAAAAAACCTGAATTACTGCGGATCAGGGCTTCATCTTTGAGCGTGACACTTTTAGCTCTTGACTTGCGCCTTTGGCTTGCGTCTGTGTCAGTTCCGTCAATTGCGCGAGTCACGCCCTCACCAGTGTTTGTTTCTTCAGTGATCACGTTTCCTTCAGGGAGACAAAAATGGACTATTAAATGCATGGGCCTTTGAGGCTTTTTTCGATTGTAACTGTGGTACAATTGTGTCTTAATAACCGTCTGAATTTCACTTTCAGTAGGGGTTTGTGGTAAGACGGACTCCGAGCGATCATTTGCCAGAAAGACCATGCTAAAGCTCTGACTCTCCTGAGTTGAGAACCTTGCAAGTAGCAGACAGGAGTTTAAAACTCAAATACATTCAAACCTCTCCACAACGGCCGCCTTGGGACTCCAAAATGTGGGTCTTTTTTCCCAGAAATCACGTGATTTAGCATACTTTTGTGACTCAGTTACCAAATTTGGACAAGGTGTAACGCAAGCCTTTCTTGCGTGATTTATATGAAAATAAGTTTCCACGAGTGGAATTTAATAAAGCTCAAGACAATCACTAAATTATTTGTGTCACCTCGTTTGTTTTTGCAGAACCTTAGAGTGACGAGGACCATCCAGAAAATTCTGAGCATCATGGCACATTATGTATGGTTTCCAAGTAATTTTTTTTGAGATCTCTTTTCCAGAAAATTTCTAGATCTTCGATCATGATTCTTGGGAAAATGCTATGCTCTATCAGAGCAAGTGTATTGTCAATGAAGAAGGGCTTTATCCGAAACGTTTGTGATTTTTCACAAGTTGACACTTTTTACATTAGCTCCCCTTTCCTCAATTAAAGTTAATAAACAAATGATCCGTCTACGGTCTATCCCTCACCTTCTATCTTCACTTCCTGTTCCTTGTCCTCGTGGCTTCCTTCGACTTTCTGTCCCAGGCCTAAATTCATCATAGCAGGCAAGCTAGTCGCACTACCCAATGGCCTTCTCCCAAAATGCCGCGTTAAAATTCCTGGCCATGACTGGTTTGAAGTACGACTGGAGGGACGCGCTCCGTTCCCAACAGGACTGAACACTGTATAGCTCGTGGCACGGCTGTAGCCTCGAAGACCTCGACTGCTGACTCGAGCAGTTCGATTGTCAAGCGTGCGTAAAAGAAGACGACAGAGTTTGTATTCGAGGTACAGACGGGTTCTAAGAAAAAAAATTGAAATAAAACAGTTAAGGAGAATTTTTTAAAAAACAAACGTTTTTTAGAAGGCTAAACCCAACATTGAACAAGCAAATGCAATGCTACAAGAAATAAATTCTTCAGTTTTACAGTGGCTATAGTCAAAAATAAAATAAAAATAACGAAAACGCGGGCAGCTGTCTCTATTTTAGTTTCCTGCCAAAACTTGACGATGAAGCACTCACGTTCCTCGCATAGAATTCCGCGCCACGAACATAAAACTTCCTTTTCAAACGATATATATTTATAGAATTTCCATTCAAGAGCATTGTGTTTGAGCAAGGAATCAACGTGAATCAAGGAAATTTGAAGAAAAATAGTAATAAACAGTGTGGCATACGGTGTTGCCAACTTTCCCGCCAAAAATGGCACCGACGTCTTCAACTCAGGACGCAAAGAACGGCTTGCTTAGATTTCTGAGTTTTATCCTAAAGGTGAGGCAATTATCTTTCATTTTAAACGGTAGAATTAAGCTGATTACCTTGTTAAACCCGTATCTGGGTAAATAATTTAAACGCAACACTAAATTAAGCTGAAATTCACCGAGATACAATTGATTGTGACTTACTGTCAACGAGTTCACACAACAGAAGTTTCGCAATGTAAACTCTCGCTCAAGCAGTCTGACTTCTTGTAGAAATAAGATTTTATTAGCCAAAACTGTAGCCAGTTTAACTTGCAGAAAGCTATTTCACTGAATGGAAATTGGCGGGCATTTTTAAACGGTTTTAGACAGCTTATAACAGAAGTCAATATTAAGGTTAGAATTATAATGGTAAGCAACAAGGATTTAGCCCACGCACCGCGATTTTTGAATTCGATAATCCTCTTGAACAAAAAAACCGTAAACAATGTTAGAGCAATGCTTACATGTATATCTAGTAGAAAAGAAGATAACGGCAAATAAAAATGGAAATTTTCATAGCCTTGACCAAACTTAAAATCTTGCACACCGGCCATGACTGCCAGTAAAGCAAGAACTAATTTAACCAGCCTTTACAAGTGAAGGAATGGTTATTAGCTGCACTGAGAATATGGACAAATTCTTTTGATTAATATATTATTAGCCTTACTTTAAAAACAAGGGCAGTCTCTCTCTTTTCACCCAAGCAATGGCCTTTTCTCTTTGTTTTGCATCAGCTTCTGCATCTTGACTTGGTTGTAGTTGTTGGAAATCAAAGTCTGTCTTTCCAGTGAAATCCTTGAAAGTACCTGATAACGAGTCGTACTGCAAGCGCTTGATGAAAGCCTGGTAGGAAAATATTGAATAACAGGTATGTAAGAGACTTAATTCTGTTACATGTATGACAATCTCAACATCGCAAGGGGGCCTTTCGAGTGTACTTCCTTGACGTAAAAAAAACACACACACACAAAAAAACACCAATTAATTACCCCTTTTAAAAAGAATACTTGCAGCCTGATGAAACACTGGAAATGACATTCTTGACACTGCTGATCATGAGTATCATGGAATTTACTGTCTGTTCAAATTAAAAGGTAAAGTCTGCATATGAGCCAAGTTGCTCAACAGGCCAGTGCTCATTTCTGGTTTCAGTAGCATGAACTAACTAGGAGTATTTCTACTCCCCCTTGGATGGGATTCTAGTTCATCGCAGGGCTACCCCCAGCATTAAATTTGCCAGTACCCATTTATACACCTGGGTGGAGAGAGGCACTGTGAGAGCAAAGTGTCTTGCCCAAGAACACAACACAACGTCCCCTGCCAGGGCTCAAACCCAGACTGCTGCTGACCCAGACAGGAGCACTAACCATGAGGCCAACCCGCGTCAACTAATCATGCTATCTAAATAATATCATAGTACATGTAACTTACTAAATGGAATTATGGTTGACTTAATATTAAGTGCACTGGTTCTAGTTCAAGTTTATTTATCCACATCTGTTTATTAGC
The DNA here is from genome assembly GCA_964020085.1 of Micromussa lordhowensis. Taxonomy (NCBI): domain Eukaryota; kingdom Metazoa; phylum Cnidaria; class Anthozoa; order Scleractinia; family Lobophylliidae; genus Micromussa; species Micromussa lordhowensis. The sequence continues at coordinate 19,838,721 of OZ026607.1, read as the reverse complement.
GACTCACTGGTAGAGCCAAAAAGGCATTGAAGTACTCCACAAAAATTTCATCATAGGCCAGTCTATCTTCAAGGGTTTCATCAGTAATTTTAAGCCCTGCAAAGAATTCAAGGTAAACACAATGTTAAGTTCAATCAAAAGACAACTTACATTGTACAACTAATACAGTTACTCACTTGAGTCATCCTCTTCATGCCAAATGGCAACTTAGAATTAAAACGATTCAGTCTGCTTTCAAGTACTATACCTGGAGGGAAGGGTGTACTCCCTTACCTGGGCTATATAAAAGTATAGATAGGTTAAGTCTGCATACAAGCCAAGTGGCTCATCAGGCTGGAGCTTATCCCGGTTCAGTAGCACGAAGCAACAGGAGTATTTCTAATCCCCCTGAATGGGATGCTAGTCCATTGCAGGGTTGCCCCCAGCATTAAATTTGCCGCTACCCATTTATACACCTGGGTGGAGAGAGGGACCGTAAGAGTGAAGTGTCTTGCCCAAGACTACAATACAATGAAAGTGAAGAATGATCCTCGCAGTGAATTTTCCAATTTAAGCAACTGGAAAGAAGAAGCCTGAAAAAAATCAGGGCTTCAACGGGATCCGTGACCTCCGCGATACCGGTGCGATGCTCTACCAACTGAGCTATGAAGCCACACATTGGGAGCGAGGTCAATTTGTTGAGCTCATATCTTCCCGTGAGGAGTGAAATGATGTAAGTATATATGAAATAATTCATATATTTGAACTGTGGTCATATATGAAAGTGAAGAATAATCCTCGCAGTGAATTTTCCAATTTAAGCAACTGGAAAGAAGAAACCTGAAAACAAAATCAGGGCTTCAACGGGATTTGTTGAAGCCCTGATTTTTTTTTTTTTTCAGGCTTCTTCTTTCCAGTTGCTTAAATTGGAAAATTCACTGCGAGGATCATTCTTCACTTTCATATATGACCGCAGTTCAAATATATGAATTATTTCATATATACTTACATCACTACAATACAATGTCCCCTGCCAGGGCTTGAACCCAGACCACTCACTCCAGAGTCAAGCGCACTAACCATGAGGCCAAACACGTCCCATGTATGGGTATGTGCACTCCCAAAATGTATAGTTTTTGAGCAGTTTTTGGTCTGAAATTGGGTATGTTTTTCACTGTGGCTTGGTGTCAGGTATTTTCTTTACAAGGAACTATTTTTTTCTGCATCAACATTGGCAAATTTGTAGCCCTTCTAATATTATAATAATGCTTACATACATGGAAGCCAATTTCTGGTCAGTTAGCTGCGGCCATATATTAGAGTCTTGTACTAACTTTAGAGGCCTGAAATAGGGTATCGATTTTTGGCTCAGGTCTAAAATAGCATAGGGAAAATCACAGATTTTGGTCTGAAATAAGGCACAGGTTTTATTAGGTTCAAGCTGCACCTCCCCCCCCCCCCCCCCCGCAAAAAAACGTCCCCAGGGTGCTATAGTAGCTCATGACATCCAACAGGTGCATATCTCTGGTTTCATTAGCATGAAGCTACAAGCAATATTACCGCCCCCTAGGAAGGGCTTCTATCCACAATGGCCCTCCCACGTCATGAGTAGGGAAAGGCAATCTGTGACTGAAGTGCCTTTCCCAAGGAATACAACACGTTTATTGACTCAGCCAGGGTTCACACTTAGGACCAAAATGCCAAATTTGAGTTAGAAAAAATGCTGTGATATTCAGCAGTTTTGTAATTCAGTGGATCTCAATAAATTATTGTATATAGCTCTATGGCCAGGTGCTGCAAATGTTCGTCAGATGGAGCTTCCTGTTTATTTTCTACTGTTGTTCAAAAAGACCATTATTTTGCTCAAGGGACTTGTGTCACAATAATGATCAACAAATGTGATATGACTGTGAAATTCATTTGTTAGATACGTGGATGTAGTTGTGTCAGACTGCTTCTAGTCTCCTCCACAACCGGCTGCGAAGAGACAAGACTGCTACATATGTGATAGGTGTCAGGTTTGAGAAAGAAAATCATTTGGCAGCATATCTGACTACCACTATTTCAGTGATCAGAACTCGGCGAGCTTGTATCAAGAAGGTGGTGAAGCATCTAACCTCTACATCCCCTGTCCTTTGTTGTATCTGTCTATCAAACGTTTTATGTAAAATAAAAAAAATGTACATGCGGCGAAAGGAAACGATGATATCAGGAATCAAGGAAATATCACATAGCAATGGTATTTCTCAAAGAAAGACTCTTAGCCTTTCTATCAAATCTATCTATCTATGTATAACACCTTGCTTCTTTTCACGAGGAATCAACGTCGAAGAACAATATAAACAAAGACTTCACTTCATATATTATTTCTAGTAGATATAAACTTGTGTGCATTTTAAGGCCCATGGTCATTCGACGACACTCACTGGCCATATTTTTGACCGAGTCCGAAAAAAATTCTAAATAATATCCTAGCTTTTAGGGGGAAATATCAAACGGTTGATATCTAATTAAAATAATGAAAACCCAAGATCAAAATGATATCGACATTATTGCTAATTAAATTTCTAGCTTGACGCAAGAGCACAGTGTGTTTATGTAAATACACACTAGTGATAGATTGTCTACCAGTATTATAATAGCTATTAGTATATCAATGAATATAGCCACAGATCGCTTAAAATCTTAGTATTCTATCAGTGGTTCACCGAAGTGGCACGCCAAGTTATGGCAATTCAACAAAAACACTTCTGAGCCACAAAATCACGATAGATTCCGTGAAGTTAGATTTGTTACGCGATAAGCTCGATCTTTAACCACCCGCCTGCCTGCAGTTCGACACGTACGAACCCACCTTTCATGATTTATTCTCTGTTTGCTGTGATGCTCCAGTGTAAGATCTCTCTCATACTCCATGAGATTCAAGCAATCGTTCTCGACCAGTTCTTAGTTCAGACGCTGTCCACGCGAGTCCGACACTATGCATTTGTGGGAAAGGTTAAGTTGTCAAGGTGACAGGAAGCTTGATTGTCTTGCCGCAAGGAATAATTAAACGCTTGAGTTGATTTATAAAACTACCATCAATAATTAACCTTATCTTTGTGTCTTGAAAGTACGCTCGTTGCTAACTGATCATAACCCTCCCTCCCTACATCTCATCATGGGGAAGAAAAAAAAACCGCTTGATCGCAGGTCAGTTTTTTGCTGGATTTAGGGCCTGTTTGCAAGTACTAAAGGGGAGAGAAGCGGGCTACTCTAGCACTCGCACATTTCCTCTTCGTCGTGTTTACAACGCAGCTAGGGTTACTCGGGTAGGCGGGTTACCCTATCTGCATGCTAGGGTTACCCTGGCAGGCGGGTTAATTTTTTCCCTTGTAAACACTCCAGGTAGGGTTAGGTTAACTTTCTAATTGTTTCCAGACCCTTTGAGTGTGACCACGCATTAAATTGTCCCAGGCCAGGTTGTAGGGAATTTTGCTTGTAAACCCGGGCTATCTTTTACCCTTCAGCTAGGGTTAACCCGTTTGCTGGGGTAACCCTCCCTCCTTGTAAACAGGCCCTTGATTTTCGTAGAAGGGTATAAAATTGTGTGACGCCTGATTAGGGCCAAAGCAGTGGCGTGACACAGAACGTGAAATAACATCGGTAACGGATTTTGTACGTGATGAAAGTGGTAGCCGCTTGAAATGTGAATTTTTCCTTGAGTAGCTTGCGGGGAAGGAGAGGGAGGAGAGGCTAAGGCCCGGTTCAGACGCCGTACTTCACATGAGCCGAATCGAATTTAGGCCGACCCAAATTAATAGGCCTTATCACGGTTTCCGACGCCATTTTGACGGGTAGGCAAAGCGGTCAGAAATTACAGTGTTTGTATGGGAATCCGATGGCAAAGAACTTTTTCCAAAATCGAATTTTACACAAATTGTGAATCGCAATGTTAAAATATCAGGTGGAAGATTGTATTCACCAAGTTTGAAGGTTGTAGTTTAACTAGAAGACGCTCAGTTAATTTTTATAATTTTCCATACATTTGTCTGTAAATTTGGCTGGGAAGACGCGGCGGCGCCGAAAAAAAAATTACAGACAAATGTATGCTAAATTATAAAAATTAACTGAGCGTCTTCTAGTTAATCTACAACCTTCAAACTTGGTGAATACAATCTTCCACCTGATATTTTAACATTGCGATTCACAAATTGCGTAAAATTCGATTTTGGAAAAAGTTCTTTGCCATCGGATTCCCATACAAACACTGTAATTTCTGACCGCTTTGCCTACCCGTCAAAATGGCGTCGGAAACCGTGATAAGGCCTATTTAGACCGGCTGAATTGATTCAGACGCCGATCTCAATTCCTGATAAATTGGTTCAGATGTCGTACGTCACATGATCTTAACTTTACAATACAATTTCAATTTCCAACCTTTTCGTATTCCTTGAAATACAACACAGCTTGGACAAAAAGCCCAATTGCAATATTCAGGTTAATTCTCAAATGCAATGTTCACACGTAATTCAAACACAAGCACAAAAACTATGATGAACGCACATTAATTTTGTTGCTGTTTACTAAGGTGGCAACAAGTTTACACACGAAAACTCGAAAACACAAACTCCACATATCGGCTTCTTCTCCGCCCTTAAGATACGCTGACACACAACTTACACTTCTGCGCCTACTCAGGTCTTCAAAATTCATTAAAACTACATTAAATTAATTTATGCATTTGATTCGGCTCTTGTGAAGTACGGCGTCTGAATCAAAAGCCGGTCCACAGCGGTGTGCGACACTTGCAGACTGCAGACTGTAGACTTTTTCACTAAAAATTGTATTCCATTTCCATTACCAATAGCTAACCGTAAACAGGCTAACCTGAGTGCTATTCAGGCTAACCTGAGTGCTATTCAGGCTAACCAGAGTGCTATTTAGACCTAAATGTAGTGTGTAGTCTGCAGTCTGCAGTCTGCAAGTGTCGCACACCGGGTCCACAGCTGTTATTCCCGGCTGAGTCAGGCGTGAAGAACGGCTGAGCCGATCCAAATTATATTAGCCGTTTCGAATTGATTCAGACGCCGTACTTCACATGAACTTAATTCATTGAATTCGATTCGGCTCATGTGAAGTACGGCGTCTGAACCGGGCCTAAGAACAAAATTGCTCAATCTCAATAATCAGTATTTACGGAGATGTTACATAATGTGTACCTCATATGGAGGAACTCCTCCTAACACTTGCAGGGCTCGAAAAAAAGTGCCGTCCAATTGTCCAGGACAAGTGAATTTTCCTTCTGGGCAAGTCACTTTTCATTCCCACTTGCCCAATGGGCAAGAGATCAGGTAAGTTGTATGCCATCTAAATCATTAAAAGAGCAAACTACGACTTGCTCAGGACAAGCAATATTTGAGAACAACTTGTCCCAAGGGCAAACTGGAGTTCAATTTCTTTTTCGAGCCCTGCACTTGGACTGTAGAAAGGTCAACAGTTTCGTCAAAACTGCCCAAAACTTCTATTGATTTTCGTCGACTTATTGATCGCTATTGAAATGTTTTTGCTTTCTCAGTTTTAAAATTAACATCACACAATCAAAGTTTTACCCTGCGAGCAGAGTCTCCTTCCTCTAGGAAGATCGAAGGAGACTCTGCTCGCAGGGTATCAAAGTTTACAAAATATCCCCAATAGAGTTTCAATTTTCTGATTTATGAGAAAGAGTAACGTCAAACAGACAAACAGTAATAACAAGAACATTTTATTATGTCTGCTGTACCGTGACAACAGGCATAACTTGTCACTTGAAATAATAGATAGATAAATAGATAGATAGAAACTTTATTGAAGTGTCAGAGGCCATCTAGCTAGGGAAAAAGAATCCCTTACTAATTTGGGGACACCAATTAGGGAAAAATTAACAAACTAAAAACTATAAAAGTGATAGGTAAAATATCTACAGTTATCTAATTACGGGATTTGTAGTAAAAATATACAGTTATCAAATAATGGGGATTGATTTCCGTCAATAAATAGTGACGGTCACGTTTTTAATTACTTACAAATACAATACAGTGAAACCTGTATTAAGCGGACACCGTTGGGACCCTCACTAGTGTCCGCTTAATAAAGGGTGTCCGCTCTAAACAGGTTCAGGAAGAACAGTTAATTATTAACCCTTTTGTAACACAGTGTAACACAGTGTAATGTCAAAGACTGCTCTTAGCATAATGTCCAGACAGTCAATGCATCAATCTGGAATAATCTACTTAGCTTTAAAACGACGACATCACTGAACAATGTTAACGGTTTCTGAGCTGAACGTTTAGAAGTAAAAAGCCCTTGAAGTGTCCGCTTATTGCAGGTTTTGTGCAACAAAATGGCTTTATATTGGTGTCCGCGTCCGCTTAACAGAGGTGTTCGCTGAACGCAGGTTTATTTTACAGTAAATGTGGAAAGAAAATTTCGGAACTCAAGCTGGTGTCCACTTAATACAGGTTCCACTGTATTATTGCTAAACATCATCTCAAGATGCGTGCAGGAATTACAGTGCATGTGAACGCCGAGCAGCGCGGTTTATCAAGTTGTACGTGTAAAATGAAATCTGATTGCGGGTGCGACAGTGACGTGTTTTCCGTCCACGCAAACCTTATCAAACAAGGGCTCCTGATAAAATCTTTAACATTTAGGCGGCTAAGATTTTACACCTTCTTCCTGTTGTGAAATATTCTGTATAGCATTAGTCGGATATTGAAGATCTACTGGCCAAGGCGGGAGACAATTGAGGAGATTGGACGAAGAGTGGAATGGAGACAAGTAAGCGGCAAGAAAGAGATTGTCGTGGCTTGGACACCCCTTAGTCACGTCCTTGCGGGAAAGGCCGCATCACCACTCATATCCACAAAATGCTCTCACATGGCTTAGAACTTTAAATTTCAGTGAGTCCAACCAATTTGCACACCTACTTATTTTTACATGAAGTTTACTCGACCATTACTGGTTTTAATTCAAATAAAAGAAGAAGAAAGAATTTTAGTGTGCGGACAACGGGAGTCGAACCCGAGATGCACTTACTCACCCTCTGCACAATCGGAGCGCCTGTTGCAAGAAACAGAATATTTTAACTACACATACTGCAACCCTAAATATGTATATCAATATCTAATACAGTGTCACCCAAACCACAAAATGAACGCTAACCGCAAGCAAGTCCGAGTGGAGTTAACCGCAAGAAAACATGAGTGGAACTAACTACAAGCAAACGGGAGACGTGTTAGCCATACATACAGTCTGCAGCTAACCTGGTCTCAATCTTTGTTATTTATATAAAAAGACACGAAATGTCTAAGCTGGTCTCACTCTGGTTGGACTCATCGTTATCTAAGTATTTCCTCATGAGACCAACAGAAGGCAAGTGGAAAGGGAGCTCAAGCAGAAAGGACTAAGAACCAGCTAGGCAGAGGCAGCATCCACTGCGGCAGAGGACAGGGTAGCCTGTCCAGGCTCCAGCTCTCCGGCTGTATCAGTAACCTTCAATTTAAAGGTAATTCTGTACTTGGCCAAAATAACTCAAAATGCAGTGACTCGGCTCCTTTAAGTGTTAGGCTACTGAACCCAGGCTCTTCTTAGAGCTTTGAGAGACATTCAAACGGGTTGTCACAGAAAACTAGCGATGATCCCAGCTAGAACTGGTCGCTTACGAGAGAGGAGAGCCTCGACATCACTGCGAGTGCAAACAGGTGCAGTTCCAAATTAACGCTCACCGTGTAATTGTTTGTGAATTTCTCAGCGGACGTTTCAAGTTTACAATTTGCTGGCAAATTTTCACAGAAGTTTAATATTGATTGACATCGGGTTATTCGGTCTTTTTTTCATGTACAAACACATCTTTTCAGGCCTTGCTTCCTCTCCCGCTATATAACGAAAATAACAGGAACTTGAAGGGTGTACATAATGTAATTCCAGTAATGTCTATGGGAAACGATGTACAAGAGCTCTTGCTGGGCTGTTATTTTGACCAAAAATAAAATCTCTAATCTCTAAGCATGAAAGCGTTTTTTCCTTTACTTCCAACTTCTCGACCGCTTCCAACACGCAAAGGTTAAACTCGTAAGTTTCGCTATCGTGACGCAAATAATTGTTTTCCGTGTAGCATCCGTTTTCTCTTTTTAGTTCAAGGACCGTAGAGTTAATACGGAACGACAACGTCAAGTATGTTTTAGCAAGCATCAAACGGCAATATAATGGAGGCCCGTCTATCAATTACTTAAAATAGGAAATTGAATGATATTTCATAAATTAAATCGCATTTGGCAAACTTCTCAAAACAAAGCAGCTCTTCGAGATTTTAGTCTTATGGTGCGTTTTTTCTTTTCCCGAGTAAATTAATTTCGTGTCTAAGGGATTAAGAAGTTTCTATTTCCATCCGTTGTACGTGATACAAGTTTCTCTTTTTTGAAACACTAACGACGTCAGTTGAATTCTTAGTCACGCTAAAATATCATGGGAACACATTTGGCCTCGATGGAACTAGCATGAACTGTTTACATATTAAATGGATTTGGCGTATAACACCTGCTGATTCTAAGAATAGCTATCCTGTTTTGAAGCCATTAATTTTACTTTTGATCATTTTCGGGCATTTTAACTTCGTTTAGTTAGAGGTCAACCCGACAATTGATGATCTTCCGACGATTTGGTGAATGGCTACTTGCCCGACCACGAAACGATGTGCATTGACAGAACAATAATAAGAACACCAAAATTCGGTCTTTGTTAATTATTTGAGTTGCAAATTTTTTTATTCACAATTGCAAGTCATTAGCTCCGAATTACCCAATCACGACCAATGAGATTAGGGGCCAGACTTAAAACAAATTTGCAAGCTATTTTCTAACCTCAACAGTTCAGAAAGCTAAAGACACACAGTTCATTTGGCGCTCTCTCTTGACCATTGACCGGCGCGCGTTTCCTGACAGGCCGAAAAACAGTTACTGTTTGTAAATTCGTTCTGACGTTCTGAACAATTTATTGAACCTTTGTGATCCACGCTTCCCTGGGGGCTTAAAAGGCACGGGCTTCATTGAACTGAATCGATACCGGCTGAGAATATCCGCAATTACGATGTATTTGATATTTGCATGTGAGAGCCGCTTATGAAGTCATCGCCATCACCTTAGTAGTCCAAAGAGTCAACATCGTGCGTGGTTTGTCCAAACGATTTACTTTTCTTGTCGAGAAGTTTCCTGAACGTCACGTCACTTCTATTTGAGCCTGTTTTGAACCTGTGACCTATAGGACGCGGATTAATTATATCTGGCTATGTACATGACGAAGTCATCTAAGCCTTAGACTCATATTTCAACACTCGGCGGTAAAACGTGAACATTTGCGCAGTCTTCAAATAAATACACGTGGACCCAAGGGAAGTGAAACAAAACCGTAAACCGGTGGCAAGCGAGTGTCCCAAGAGATGGCCGTTTCAAGCAATGATACAAACGACGGTCACGAAACTGGCGATGTCGAAATCCACGACAAAGCATTCAAGATTGGAATCATTCTGTGTCTTAGCATCGCAGCGGTGGTGGGTTTTCTCGGCAATGGTCTGGTCATTGCTGTTATATTACGAGCGAAGAAACTGCGATCTGTCATGAACCGGTTTATTCTTCATCTCGCCATTAGCGACTTGATCGTAAGTGTTCTCGCTATTCCGTTATTTCTTTCGGTCAACTTCAAAACCGATATCGCCTCTCATAGCTACAGCTTACCTTTATGTAAGATCGCAAGATTCTTTCAGTATCTGTCACCGGAAGCATCCATGACCCTTCTAATCACTATCGGATGGAACCGACACCAGGCTGTTGTGCACCCGTTAAATATCATGTCGTATGGCAGGGCAAATAAGCTGATTCTTTCCGCTTGGATTTACGCCCTTGTTGCGGTGGCTCCGAGCTTGTATCTGACCGAGTTGAAAGAGACACCGGTGGATCCCTACACGAACCTAACCTACTGCGCTACCATCCCTGCCACCACACTCTCTGGCTTAATCTACGTGATGTTTCTTGGCCTGTTCGGTTACTTGATCCCTTTGGCTTCGTTGATCATCTTGTACGGCAAAATCTACCGGACGGTTTGGAGGAGAAAAAGCGGCCAGCTCGGAGACTCGCGACCCGTGGAAGCATTCATCCGGAGCCGAAAGAAGGTGCTGAAAATGTTTCTAACGGTGATCTTTGTTTTTCTTGTGACCTGGTTGCCGCTGTTGATTTACATCAGCGCGATCGAGTGGACAGTCAAGCAGACTGATAGTCATGTAGACTATGTGAGACTGATCACATATTCTTTAGGACTGTGCAACAGCATTTGTAATCCGTTTATTTACGCGCTGTTTAACGCCAAGTTCAGAGCCGGCTGCCAGGAAATGTTCAGATTAAGCTTCAAGGCGATGAGGCGAAAGCCGAAAACGCCTCGCGGAGGCGGCAACGTCGCGCCGTCCAGACCCGGGGAGGAAGAACCACAGAAAATTTTGGGAAGACAGGGAGGATTCCATGGGACAAAAGGAGGAGACGAAAAGAAAAAACAAAACAAGGAATCACAGAAGAAAGAAGACACTAAAACCACCTCGGTTTCAATGGGACAGCTCATCGGTAGACGCTTTAGATCAATTACGGATGGGGACGCTTATAAGGATGGCTCGACAGAATCTGTTGAATTAGTGGGTTTTCAAAAAACCGCATATCCCGACCAAGTCGTGATGCATTTTACCAATTATTCGCTGGAAAAATCGCGCTCATTGTCAAACAGCACCAACAGCGGCGTCAAATTTACAGACACTTTTTCTTGTCAATCATCTGATGCGGACACGCAGGAAACTGAATGCGAGGTGGACATAGCAAACGGCAAGGTAGAGAAATCAAGAGATGGGTACAGTATTTTAAACGAAGAAGCTTCCACTCCTGTTGTGAAAAAAAGAACAAGGAGTGACGGGTCATACCCTCAAAAGAGAAAATCGATCAAGCAGAACTTTCCGGGATCGCGGAATCACAGTATGACTGCTAAACTTTGACTTGTTTTGATTGCACAATGAATCAACTTCCACTGAATCGTGTAAATGCTGGAGATAAGTTAATTCAGTCAAACAAGGATATGTCAATGCAACCAGAAAGGACATAAAACATTTTTGTCCAGTATTCGGCCTAGCGCCGGACAAGATAAGCCGCAGAACTTGGACCATCATTATATAATGCGCCGATAGGACATCACGGTTTACAGTCGTTTTTTGTTCACAGCTGTTATTTACAGGTGCACGGACGCATTCAGAGATTTTTTTATTAAAATCGCAAAAGATTAGATCAGGGTTTTTATTTATGTCACAGAGAATAATATCAAGAGATCACTGAATGTCGCATCGCTTATTTAAATTTCTATATTTGCCCAGCTGCCTGAGGAAATCGAGTTATTCAAACGCAAAAAGAAATTGCTCGCTTTTCATATTTTTCAGACTGCGTTCAGTTAGAGTGTTTGTAGTGAGTAAGTAAAAGTTGTTTTATTCCGATCTCGAATGAGAAATAGGTAAGATCAGTCAGTTGTTAAACAATAGCTTAGTTTACGCATTATATATTTGATTTACTAAAAGCTGAGTGTTTGTTGCACTCATAAAACCTCGAAAATTAAAAACAACCGGTCTGGTCAACAGTAAATACTAAAAACTATGTGTGCCGGACAGGTAAATGATGAGAATTAGATGCCTCAGTGGGTTCCTGAAATTAAGGTAGATAACAATTATGCCTTCTTTCTGAAAGTTTAAGTCCATCGTAATGGACACCGAAATAGCAATTTCAATATTCATTCATTCGATAAAACTCGATGGTTATACAAAATATTTCCTTCCCTGCGACTGATTGTGGTATAGCTTATTTAAAATTTCGTTTTATTTATTTCTGGTGACAGACTATTTAAAATTATTGTCCTGAAATTTGAGCTTTCTATCAGGGGTGTTTTTCACCAGGGGCAAAAGAAAAACGGTTTATGTTAATTCCTATCCCGTTATTTGGCAAGTGTAATGCAGTAGTCAGGAGGCAAACAGGAAGCTAAAAGGTTGCATTTAACAGTACAAATAGAACAGCAAAAACCGTATTTTAGTATAGAAAAGCACAGAGAGAATATTTAGAATCAAAATAAATAAAAATGTTTGGCGATAATTTATGTTACTATGCCAACGTTAACGTAGAAATAAAACCCTGAAAAAAGTAAGAAAGTAAGTTAGACGGACCAAGGTGACATGAATAATGAAGTGCGATTGTAAATGTTAAAAAAACTGTCGTAGAAACTAAGATGATACTTGAACTTCATGGTTTTTCTGTTGTTGTAGTATCCAATGTTGAGTCGGTAGAATAAAAGAAACTCAAATATTAGCTCGGTGTTGTTCGTGTTTGGTTATTAGACGTGACTCGAAATTGCCTCACGAATCTCACGTTCACGTCATACATCACGCGTTTTTCCCATATCGTAACGTTCACGCGTTATGTCGTGAGAGCTATTTGAGGAATAGCCCTGGATCAATACTGCAATCGACTACTGATAGTTTGAAGGCTCTAAATCTTAAATCTCGCGCTAACTCAAAATATGCGTATTTTTTTTACTGTAATTTTGCCTTTGGTACGTCGAGCCCTTGGGTGGCTTTCAATTTAAGAAGCTATAGCCAAGAGTCAGTAGTACTACAGTCGACTCCTCATAGGTTAAAGGCTCGGTAACTGGAAGCTCGCCCTTACTGGAAATAAAATTTATTTATTTGACTGTAATTTTACCTTCGGTAAGTCGAACCTCACGCCCAAAGCAAAATAATTCCATTCATGTTTTGCTTTGTTTTTTTTTCACCCCTTCAGGTCATTTTCTTTATGAATTTTCCCTAGATAACTCTTAAGAGTAAACGCTCTCTAGCTAATCTTGTGGGTGGACGCAGATTGACTTCAGGCGCTACATTGATGGGCTACTTTCTGAAAAAAAAAAGTAAATCGTTGTATTTATACGCTTTCGCAGTAGCCTAGCATAGTAATCTTCTCTTTTGTACTGTTTTATACCGTTCAGATCTGTTCTGATTTGGTATGTCGGCAAACTATCGTTCCAGATTTAATCTCTCTGTGATCATGGTGATAAGCTCGATTAACACTTCTACCGCTAGCTTATACCTCTATTTCGGGTCCTTTGTTTCCAATTTACTGATAACCCCGAAAATTCGAAAATAATTCGAAAATTGTATACAAACGCTTTGTCCAATTCTAGTTTGCCTTCTCAGGGACGCCATTGCTTCTGATCACGTGCAAGCATTTTTCCCGCCCTAGAAACTTCGCTTATCAACCAACAACGACAGTATTTTGCAGACTCATTCGTAGCCAATTCCCAGGCCCCCCTTTTCGCGCACCCCCGACAAGCCGAGATCATCCGGAACAAGCTGATTCATCGGATTCGGATAAAAAGCGTTCTATGTTTATGGAGTTTTGCGATTTATACGGATTATGAAGTCCATAAAGCAATTTCCTCTAAAACAATAAAAAAGCAGCGAATTTACGTGATAATCATCTATTCTCTCTGTCCTTGCTCGGTCCCACTTTCCTTTTTGCTATAAACACTGCCGAGGGTAAATAAAGTTTATTTTTTTTTAATTTTATTTTATCCTTTTCTCGCCTTCTCATTAGTTTGACGAATTTGTTTCGTTTCCCCAGAGGGCTTGTAAATCGTGCAAAGTGATTCTGTTCATTGTGTGAGCAGCTGCACTTAATTATAATATTTATACCAGTAGCTAAACAATTACAGAGGATTTGCTGTGTCATTGTTATGAAATTGAAATCACCAAATTAATCACTCGAAGACGTATCAAGATCAGAATGTCGGCTATTGACTCTTTTTCTCACCAAAATATTACAATGGAACTGCCCGATTTTTTAAACCTCCAGTAGCAACGAAAATTGGTTTGAAAATTAGATAGTTCGAGAAATCGGGGGTAAAATTTACAGCGTTGGACCGAGGAGAGGGAAGCGACTTTGCTTCGAGTTCTCGGGAGCTCGAGGTTCGAAAAATCGAAGGTTCGAGAAATCGAGATTCCACTATATATTTTGCCGTTATAAGAATTTTTCAGACTATAAATGTCCTCCGTATCACCAATATAGATGCAGCCATTTTTCTTTATGTGTGTTTAAAGTTGACAGTTGCTATAGGCCCTTTGCACGATCCGGTCACATGGTACGGAATAAATTACGCTGGGACGCAAATAACGCAATGGGACTTCCAAAACAAAGGAACTCGTACCAGTCCAGCCCGACTTTTCTTTGTTTTGAAAGTCCACTGCGTAACTTGTGCCCCAGCATAATTTATTCCGTACCATGTGACTGGATCGTGCAAAGGCCTATTCACGTTTAAAGATTGCATTCGGAGGCGTGCGGAAGTTACTCTAAACGTTTTAACGCCGAACGAAATGCAACACACTTTCCGTCTACGAAAATGGCCTGTATACAATCAAAAAATACAGTAATACTGTGTAGTTATTTTATCAGTGTTTTATCAGTGTTTATCACGATAAAGAGAAACTTTTTTCTGTTTTTTTTTTAGTCTCGAAACTTTTAAAGTAGCTACGTCATGTTTTGTGCATCTTGAAAAGTGTAGCCCAAATTTTTCAAGTTCGTCGTTTGTAATCTGTGTCAATCTTCTCCATCCTTAACCATCCTTGCTACATTATAGTTTATAAGCAAACTATTATTTTCAGGTTTGCTTCCCTTAGTAATTTTGTACACGGCCAAAATAACTAAAACTACCGTGACTGAAGTCCTTAATGTCGCCGTCGGAGCGACGAAGGGCTAACGTTCGAAACGTCAGCTTCCGAATCTCTTTACGGTGGACAATTCACATTATCAACCCAGTTGATAAAACCACATTATCTCGTTATACTCCCACCGACGCAGCACCACAGTTTCTTTAGAAACTTGCCGCCTTTATTCGTTTATTAGGAAAATGGTCTCGGCCACGCGCATCCAGTTACTGCCTACTTTGACTGTGTAGAGTAGCTACAAAGGTAAAACTGTAAATAAATGCTGACTGCACATTGAATATCGTCTCCGAGCGATGTAGCTATTTACATTGCATCTCTAATGTATTGGTCTTATTATTGCAAGATAGAAGAAAACTCTCTTTCTCGTTCCCTCGGGGGGCCTATGTCAGGGCTGTAATACATCTAATACAGTGATTGTCAAGTTGTTGTCTGAAGATGTGTCCAAGGAATTGCGCCATGTTCTTTTTACATCTTCAATCAACCTCTCCTTGGCCCTTTCGAGCACGTAACTCTCTATTACTGATCTTGTCCTACCATTTAACCTTCATTATTCTGGACAAGCGCTACAAAAATAGAAGAGCTGGCAACACTAAAGTGGGCTAGTCACCCCTGGCCTTGGTACAAATTTTTACCTGCGGACGCGAACACAGTAAAGCTATTACGCAGAACGTTGTGTGTCCGCAAGAGGAAAATGCTCTATGATGGGAGGTATGACGCTTGGGCATGGCTACGTCACCGTTTGGGCATCTAGAAAACTTAAGCCTAAATATTTTCAAGTTCGTCAAGTTGTATCCGTGTCAATCTTCTCCATCCTTAACCATCCTTGTTTCTCTATGTTTTAATAGTATCTCTTTAATGTTAATCTATCTTACTCAACTATTATTTTCAGGTTTCCTTCAATCTTGAGGTAATGCGTGGCCAAAACAGTCCAAAATAACGTGACTGAGCTCCTTTTACTGCAAAAATACTGCGCGGCTTAGCGCGAAAAGAACAGATGACGCGGATCAGCTGACGATGTTATCATCCAACGTTGTGGAACATCATCAAGAATATGCATATTTGAAATGATATAAACGCAAATATTTACAATTATATTCATATTGTTCGTTTTCTTTGTGCAATGACACTGAGAACCCCCAAAATATACATTAATTTGTTTCCAGGCAAGAAACGGCAGCTGCTGTGATCAGGTTTCAATATTTTTTTTTACACGAGTTTTCGAGGTAGACTCTGGTTGCTTTTAACAATAACATCTAAATCCTCGCTCAGATTTGGCGTGCATATACCCTCCGAGCAGTTGGTTTCTTCTCGTCCGGCTAAAAAGAAACCAACTTTTCGCAGGATAAGACTTCACAACGCGACTAAATATTGCCTCAAAAACTTGCTCTGTTAATGAAATACAAAAAGAAAAAAAAATAAATTAAAAACTATCAATTGCAGCTATATTAGGTGACTCCTGAATGTCTTTGTTTAATTAGTTTTAATTCCAAAATTAAACATGAAAATGACACAGCAATTCGAAGATATCACGCACAAAACACGCACGCACGCAACACACATCACGTACCCTTAACTTAAACTTGAGCCACTTTTCACCATTTTTTTTAGTTTTCTATCATTTCAATTGATTATCAAGAGGTGCCATTAGCTTTTGGTGATATTACGTGACCCTGTCACCAATAATCTACACTTATTTTATCATAAGCATATAACCACTAAATAGGTTTGATCATATTGTCAAATGCGTAATTGACAGCTTTATCTTGACGAACAAAGTAAGAACAACTCATTTGCTGCGTCAAGACTCCGCCGATCTCTAATTTCGGCAACGTGCATGAGGGGAAAAAAGAATGGAGGACTGAAAAGGGTGAAAATCCGTCTCTAAAATAACAGACACCGCGGTTCTCAAATCTTGACTAGTTGGGTTGCTGTTAACGAGTAACAATATCTGGCGTGAGAAAGTTCTAAGGGTGTTCGTAACGTCTCGTGAGTGGATTATTACGATCGGAAACTCTTTTTCCAAAACCGTGTTTGTTCTCACGACTACACTCTTGCTTTTATAAGAAAATATTTCACAAGAATATCGAGGCTGAACTTGAAAATTTGTAAATACAATAAAATTATATGTTTTTAACTAAATCGTAGAAAATTCTTCCTTTCTCTAAACGGCAAAACTAGCCAAAAAATACAAAAAACAACACTAGCCGTATATTCGATGTTAGTATATACTAAAACAGTGGATAGTGTCAGTGTCGGTGGCTAGCGGTGGATATTTACCGAGGTAAATATCCACCGCTAGCCACCTCCACTTCGGTGAATAGTTGTTAATTAATAACATTTCTGCAAGAAGTTATGTGCATCAGGATTCAACGACTGCAGTGTGGCTCCAAAATTACTTAAACCATCCAGACACCAAATACACTCAGAACAGAGATGTCATACACTATTATCTAGGAATATTCACAAGAATATTTTCAGCCTAAAATTGGCGGAAAAATAAGAATATTCAGCCTCGCACAGAAAAAAACAATATTCTTATATAAAAAAAGAGTTTATAGAAACGGATTAGTCATAAAAAATATATTTGTATTATTAAAACAAATAAACGTGCGCGATGTCAGCTACTTCCACTTGAGCCCTCGTCATCTAAAGCCTCCAACGATTGGTCCATTTGAAAATACTCAGGAGGGACTCCAGTGGACGATACACTGGATGTGGGAGAGGAGGGTAGGGCAACATCTGGTACTGGACCCAAGACGTAGTCAGGTATCTGTGGATAGAATTACAAGATAGATATTTAAGTTCCCAGCTCTCGGGAATAACTGCCTTTTCTTAGTGCTCTTTTTGTGGATGTGCAATGGCCTCGTGGTTGGTGCGCTCGACTCCGGATCGAGCGGTCTGTGTTGTGTTCTTGACAATGACACTCTCACAGTGCCTCTCTCCATCCAGCTGAATACATGGGTACCGGCGAATGTAATGCTGTGGGGTTAGGTTAACCATGCACTGGACTAACATCCCATCCGGGGTGGAGTAGAAATGCTCCTATTCGCTTCATGCCACAGAAACCGGGATAAGCTCCGGCCAGATGGGCTCGTATGCAGCCTTTACATTACTACTTACCTCAACACCGAAAGGATGCACACTTGAAGGCCCGGGTCCTCGGTCCCAGTAATCACTCGGGAAATGAGAAGGCAGTTCCATGGCAACATCTGGTAGAGCCAACTCCCGTTCCGCCCTCTTGTCAGCGACAACCGATTCTCTCTCACCTAAAAAATAGGAAGAAAAATATCAAAATACAAGCAGTGCGTGTATCTAATAAATTCGTCCACAGATCTTAAAGAGTAGCCTTGAATGAGGCTTCTATAAAACCTTCCGTGTATCTTCCAACAGAAAATGGGCAGCCACCTTTCAACTTCTGTTTTCTCTCCGTTTCCTTTTCTAATTTTTAATTCCCTTCCCACGGGCACCAACTTTTTATTTTGTCTGGTGGAGGCGGCGTGGCCTAGTGGTTAGGGCGCTGGATTTGTAATCCAGAGGCCCCGAGTTCAAATCCTCCTCCCTGCCACTGGATGGATTTGTGTATTCAACTCCTCCACGCTTTGTAAATAGCCAACTAGTCAGTCTCCCGCAAGTAATGTACTCTTTGCAAATGGCAAGCGGGTGGCTGTAGACAGGCTTCCTGCCCCTGTAAATGTTAATCGACATACCTGTATTCGCTTCACTAGTACGTCTGTTCCTCACATATCTGTCCAGTTCATTATCACTCTTGTTGGAACGCTGGGCTGTGGAAGATCTTTCATCTTGCTCCAGTCTCCCCGCAGCTGCAACTTGAAAAAAGAGAGCTGGTGCCGTGTTGCTACGCTTTTGCGAGCCCACCATGTACAAAGTGTCAGGCATGTTATGACTGACACGTGACATCCGGTGCCTGATCAGTTCCACTTCCGCTTCTTTGTGTTCTTCAAGGATGGTCTGAAACGGGAAGAATGTCAACGATTATAGCAGTAACCAACTACCAAATTCCCGTGATCATTTCAGAGCTTTTTGGCCGTTTAACACCTGCACGATTTATGACGCCATCTTAGTACCACCAGGAAGGAGACTGCTGATCAGCATTGTTTCGAATTTAACTTTACCTAAATTACATTTAGCCAGGTTACATTACATTCAGTAATTTAATTTTCTTAATGGGCTGCCAGTGGCATTTGCTAGCAGTTACACTGACCTGTTCAATTGGCCATGGCATAATTTACATGTGAAATCGAAGCAGTGTTCACAACTTTTGGATTGGGATAGAAACAACTCAGGAACTTGACGGTACAAACAAAAAAAATAACCTTTGCTTCCTCAAAGTAGGGCAAGAAGAGCCTCGGTCTGATAAAGTCCTTCTCTTCCCTTCGACGCATCCAGGGCAGATTGGGATAAAAACTGCCTTCTCCTATATCTAAGGGCATCCCTCGATCAGCGAGACCCCGGCGGAACACACCCTCCAGGAGTTCACTGTGTGGTGGTAGCACATGACCAATGCGCACATGTTCTATCACTCCTGACAGCACCTTCTTGAGCTGTTTGTTGTCGACTTCACGCCGTTTGGTGTTCTTCTTGTTGTCCTGCACTGGCTCTGTGGTGAAAAAAAGTTGGGCATGTTTAAAAAGCACTTAACAATGCGGGATACGGTTAACCCATATTATTATAGATTCAACTCTCTAACCCTTTTTTGATTGGCCGAAAGCCTACAGTGAATTTTCGAAATCAGCGCTCGTGACGTCATAACTGCAGATTATACAATAATCATGTCAAGGTCACGGGTAATCATGTCATGTATGACCGCAGTGCATGATTTCCAAGGGTAATCATGTCAACTTCGGGCAATTCGTGTTGCTTGCCGTCAGTGAAGAAGTAGAAACATGACTTCCAAATTTTTGCGTTCGTTCAATGTATAATAAAACAATTATTAGATTCGGTTTTTGTGATATCCAGAATAATCAAGGTCGAGGTAAGCCGAAGCCCAAGGATGAGGCTGATAACCCTTACCTCGACCTTGATTATTCTGGATATCACAAAAACCTCATGCAATGATTGTTTACAATCATTGAGAGCGAACTACCTACAAGACAGGCTAACCTGTGCACTATTAGGCTAACCAGAGCTGTTTTTAGGCTACCGTAATTGAAGCTCTATTTATTATTATTTAGGCTCAGTCCATATCTTACAGCATGCACCTAAAACTCTTTCAGCTACACACCTTGCTCATTCATCCTGCGAATAATCTGTGCCTCTCCCCATCTGATAACCGACAACAAAACATCATGTTCACAGGCCTGAGAGGAAAAAGGAATAATGACAGTAATACTTGAGATAATATATAAAAACTTACCTTCATTTGGTGTGAAAATATGCTTGGATACTTGTCGCGGGCATCATTACACCTGCAACGCAGGCTATGAAAAGCAAACAGTTTTCGCTCAAGGAAACTGTGAACTTTGAGGAACAGATAATGTCCAAGGACAAAATAATATCCAAGCACATTAACAGAAGCTATTGTGTTTGTACCTTCAATCATTTTTCACAACACAAACAGTTTTGAAAATTGGGGAATATCACTCGCATATTCCCAAGTTCTAGCTGGGCCATATTCAGTCATGCGACGTGTTCAGTCCAATTGTGTACGAGTGAAAATATTTGATGGAACATACATTTACTTTCATTGATAATAATGTTATTAGTTATAAAACTAACTGTAGCTAAATAAATAAACTTGAAATGTATTAATTTACATTCTTGGGTGGCAACAGACTATCAAGACACAAAACTGCAATACAAATATCTATCAACTCCAAGTGTGAACATTTAATTTAACCAGTCCTAATTTGTAAACATAATGTTATTTACCGGTAATTTCTAGGTGTTCACAGAAATAATCATTGTAATAATTATTATTGTGACTTTCCTCTTGGCTATGATTATTTTTTACTTTGATGCAAGAATAAAGTTTTTTCCTTATTATCAACTATTCATAATACCCAAAAGACAATACCTAGGGGGGCCATTTTGAAACTGTATATCTCCTTTTTAGTGATGCAACCAAAAGGTTTTAAGGGTGAATGACAGATTTGAAGTAGGAGATAAAAGTGTATCCAATTGAAGCATTTGCCACCTGTATCCAGTCCTAGGGGGAGGGGGGGGGGGGGTGCACCCTATAATGGCTTCAACAGGGAGGCTCTGCCAGAAAGGGGTTCCTTTTTCAGGCTTCAGGTATATAAAAGGGTACCTTGTACTACTGCCTGTGAAGTTGGTCTTAAGTCAACTTCACTGGATACCCAGGGTCCTCTACAAAGTTTCATATGTGGAGGCTTTGCCCCTAAGGCCCAACCCCTTTCCCTTTTGTATACCATTTTGAAAGAAAAGGTACCCCTTTTGTAACCTTTTTATTGAAAAAAGTAACCCCTTTCGCATATCTACTTAAGAACACTACTTCCCTTTCCTAAACCCTTGCAATGAAGTCAATGAACAATGTTACCAGGATGATTAATCCTTTCTTCATATCTTTGTCTGCAGTTCAATTATATGATCTTTCATATAATCACCTGTGTGCTTTACCATCTACGGGATCGTATATTACAAACTCACAATGTGACCAGCTCCCAGTTGGCTTGATGGCTCAGTTGGTAGAGCACTGCCCCATATTGTAGCGGTCATGGGTTTGAATCCCATTCAGGCCTGATTTTTTTTCAGGCTTTATTTCACAACTGTTTAAGTTGTGTGTATAACTGCGATGATCAATCATGTCTTCATATCTTTCTCCACAGTTCAAATATATGATCTTTCATATAATCTCTTTAAGCAATAGACCACAAGTTTCTATGGGTTATAGGCTGATAAACCACGCGAGATGTTGGTAGAACACGAGAAGAATTTGTACATCACGAGCCGCAGGCGAGTGGTTTACAAATTCTTCGAGTGTTCTACCAACATCCCAAGTGGTTTATCAGCCTAAAACCCATAGAAACTTGTGGTCTATTGCTTTTATATAATAATTCAGAAGACGTGCGATTTTCCCATGGGTTTACCAGCACAATAACCCATAGCTGATTGACCAATCGGAGCGCACGCAAGACGCCAGAGGAGATGTTCACATTGGACTTAAATTTTCCTATCCTTTCATATACCTCAACTTTTAAATTCCCTGGCAAAGTGGATAGCAGTGAGACAGCAGTAATTACTGAAATTATTTTAACCTCATTGTGTGTTATTGATGGAATATCAAATACCTGCAGAAAATCAGATTTCAATGCTTCTGCCAAATACTTTTTAGGTATAAAGGAAAAAGCCTCAGACTGAGCGATGTTGACAAATTCATCCTGTAAGAATTGCATGGCTTGTCTGTAGACCCAGTCTGATCCATGAGGAAGCGAGCTCCACTCCAGGGTAGGCAGGAGGGTAGAAGGAGCCAATTCTTCTAGAATGATATCTTCACAGCCTGATAGAGAAGATATTTGAAAACAGGTACTCAATAAATGTACTCTTGCACCCTATACCATGCATAGAAAATACAGCCAAATCAGAATACATGTACATGTACATGTACAGGTAAGCTGTTGTATACCTTCACATCATGTACCATGTGTATGTCGCATGGATTATGTTGGTCACTTTTCTATGGCATGGTATAAAGTAGTTATGCAACGCTCATGGTATACCATTGAATGTCCCAGTTGTATTTTCTTGGTATACACACTTGCCTTAAGGCTTGTGTGTATACCAAGAAAATGCAAGTGACATGTGGGACATTCAACGTTGTGACATGAGAGAGATACTTCTTAGCTACTGGTCAATTATACACGCTACATTCTACAGAAACTGCCTGCTAAAATTTGAAGCTGTTCCTGAACTCATCAAACACATGTACATGTAGCTCGATATAATAAAACTTACTAGCCTCTTCTTCTCTTTCTGCACTGTAACTAACAGATTCTTTTTTTTCCTTTGCTGGATTACCTGTGCGCTTTGAGCTAACAGGGAATAAACTGAGAGTGGAAACTCTAGGATAGGATGCTAGTCCACAGTGAGGTTATATCAAACATATATTTTGCCAAAATTCATTTTTGCCATTTATCTACAGTGGATAATTTGGTTTTATCAACTGCGTTGATAATGTGAATTGGCCACCGTAAAGAGATTTGGAAGCTGATGTTTCGAGCGTTAGCACGGATTCGCTCCGACGAAGGGCTAATGCTCGAAACGTCAGCTTTCAAATCTTTTTACGGTGGCCAATTCACATTATCAACCCAGTTGATAAAACCAAATTATCTTGTAATACTCCCACCGACGCAGCACCACAGTTTCTTTAGAAACTTGCCCCCTTTATCTACAGTGGACCCTGTTAATATGGTCACCAACAGGCCATGAAAATTTGGCTGTATTAATGGGGTGGCTGGAAGGCTCAAATTTCATGACTGAACTAAATTGAGTGACGTCTTAACAGATGTATCACAACTGCACTTCTGAACAACAGTACTCAGTGTTCTTTAAAAAGACAAGTCATGACAACTTCGCGTCGATTTAAGTGTGTACCCACGTTTTGTGGGTCATTAAGTATTCATATATTCCATCTATTGTTTAGACTCATTGCCGATTCATCGGTGTTCACGTCGGGTATCACTCGGGAATGTTAGACAACTATAGAAATCGGTAGGCCCTTTGAGGAAATGTGTGAAAATTTCCTTTTGTTTATCATCCGAGAACGAACAGTAGTTGTAATTCTAATCATTTCCCCTCGCATTCTTTAACCCTAAACCCAAACATCGAACTTCGGCCTACATTGACCAAAAAGCCTCGTTCAAGATCTCTTTTAGAAGCTCTCAAAATGCTCTAATTTCCTAAAAACATATCGAACTTGGAAACCTTTAGCGAAAAAAAATTAAATGCATACAAAGTCCCAACTCATTCTATGCAGTTCACTGACACATCAAGAACAAAAGGATACGATAATAAACTTTGCCGCTCACGGTTGCTTAATTGTGCTATTGTTCCATTCCTTTGAAGTGGCTTCAGGTCCTCATCCAAAAAGATTTCACCTATTCCCAAACGAATGAAACTGAACTTATTCAACACGCTTTCGGTGGCTCCCGAAGTGAATGCCCAAAGGACTAAAAACGAGCCTTCAAGCTCCAAAATCCAGCAGTTTTTCCCATTTCTGAATGACACACTTAAATCGGCTTGAAGTTGTAATGTGATTGTTTGTAAAAACAATTTCTTTGTCTACAAACTAGAGAACTAACCACTGTTGAGTCAGTGATATTTATGCTAACCGAAGTGCCATTTAGGCTAACTGCAGAACCATTTTGTCATTGTGCAATTTTGTGTTTTAAACAGGTATGTATGTATAATATTTAGCTTACCTTGAATTAGTACAGGCAAATCAATGAAGCTTGCTACCTCAAACACTTCCATGGCAATCTCAGCTGATGTCAACAGTTTGTGAGTTCCAGAAGCATAATACCTCTTGTCTTCTGAGCTCCATTTAACAACAGACGACAAATCCACAGAGTCTGTGTACATACACTGTAAAACAATACGTGTGTATTGCCTAGTCATAACGGATTCATCTAAAACAAGTCTTGTGACACTCGACGTTGTCCTCCCTTCAGGTAAATTCACGTCCTTCTTGAGAAAAAGTGATCTAAAATATGGCGACCTAGCACAAAGAATAGCTTTGTGGCAAAAAATTTCATAAGTATGGTCAGAAATGGTGCTCCCATCTGCTGATACAAAAGTGTCGGAAGAGTCTTGTGCTGGAAAAACAAGTGCGACATCTGCATATTCACCACTGTTAAAAAGCAGTTTTAAATCCTGTTCTAAGACATTTGGTGTACCAAATTCTTCACCTAGATTGATTAAAACATCAATGTACTCTAACCCAGACCTTTTGGGTGTAAAGTCACCAGTGTACAAGTAACAGAGTAACGCTGAAAAAATTTCTGTGGTCATTCCTTCAGTCTTGAACTCCATGTGAATAACTGGGTCTGGTTCAGAGTGTTGTGAAAAGAGGTCTTTAAAATAAGGGCATCTAGATGAAAGAATAGCCTTGTGAACATGGAAATGGGTATTTTCATACACAAGTGTGGTGTCAGCGCAAATTCCCTCCTCAAACAGCCTTAAAAGGTCTTTTTTCAGACTTGGTGCAGACTGTCTTACAAGATTGGTTTGACTCTTCAACTCTTTAACATTCATCATTGCTTCATACTCTTCAACTAAAGCATTGATTTCTTGTGATGTCCATGTCTGTGTTAAATCTCGCAGCATTTTTCCATGATCATGGCTCTTAAATCCACCCTTACTCCTTGAAAGCTTCTTCTTAAGGGTGTTTAATTTGGAAAGCTTTTTTCTTTTCTCCTCCAAGGTGTATCGCGGTACACGCACTAACGTCGAATCAGGCGAACTCTGCTCTGCAGAAGATGCACCAATCCCCATTTCAATCACAAAGTTTTACAGTGACTAGTGGAAGAACCTCTTTCCAATGTAGGTCTTGTTCATCAAGGACAGGTGTTACATCTTCTTGTTTACAACAACACAAAATGTTGTATTGTCAGCTGCATGCCACATGAGCCATATACAATTTTATTCCTGCTTCATTTACTCATGGTTTATGTTGACTTCAGCTGAAGGGAAATATCTGCTTCCCCTGATGACAAAGATAATACACAACAACTAAAAAAGAAAACAATTGATAGATTTAATGTCAGTGAACTTAACCATTACATTTGACTGAATGATGTGGAAAATAACATTTTTTTTCGCTGAGACTGCTAGCTTATCAAACAACTGAAATTGAAAGATGTCAACTGGTGTAATTCAGAGGCCGTTTTCTGTGACAACTCTTTAGTTATTGACTGGGCATCAATATCAGCTGGTATTGAATCATTCGATCTTTTTTATTGAATACCACCAAAAATACCCAACAGCCATTGACGGAACTCCATAAAATTCTAATATCATGTGTGTGTTTAGCAGTGAGGATATTCTGTTTACTACCAGTCTTTTTATTTTACTCCATTTTTTATGAATTTCTATTGCGATAATTGCTAAGATAAGGGTAATTTTCGATATGTGCATGCAGACTTTACATTGTAAAATTAACCAGGTTTTATTGATAGACTCTTGAGTTAATGGCCGAAACGTTCACAAAATACCGACAGAAAACAAATAATAACAAGCCAAACGGCAACGGCATTGGAATGAAAGAGCTAGCGAGCTTTCCAGAAAGCTTTTCACGCACCCAAGACACGGAAATGAAAAATCAAAATATAGGAGGAGTATATTTGCTGATTATTGATTTGAATGACCGCTTTATTTTATTTAGGACATTAAAAATGTTTTTAACAGAATATTCAATCTACTTAACTTACCTTGGACTGCACATCGGTCGAAAATCTTTTCCGTTTGCTATTAATAACATCTTCAGAAAGTCGATGTGTTGTTGTTGAATGAAAACCAACATCAGGCCGAAAACATTGTTCGGTATGAGCTTTGTAACCTCGCTTCGTGTGGCCTCGCATGGTCGGGAAATTATCGGCTAACTTCGTTGTCTTCCGCAGAAAGTTTCGGAAAAGAAACAAAATACAGTAACGCCTAACGGAAAAAAAGAATATTTTCCATTCATACTCGTCTCTAGCGAAGGAAACTGTGGAAAGCCCAGATCCGATATTTTCCCAACGATCGACCTCGACTTTGAAGCTTTTTGTGATTTACTGTTATGACCTGTGTTCCTGTGTTTCGTGAATTGTCTATTTTTCTTTCCGTAAGAACTGATGCCCCCGGGTGCAAAGGATGAATGTCACAATTCACGTACATTTTTAGTTCTTGTAAACTCAGCTTTCTCGCTAGGGTTTCTAGATGTGAATAATACTTGTAAAAGTATCTAGATTTTTGGTATTTAATGAATTTTTTTTGTCATTAATTTCCACTCGACCTGTAAGCTTATTTACACTTCGAGTGATATCTGAAAATTCTCTCAAAATTGCACGAGCAGTGCAATTTCATGAGTAGTGTCAGGAGCCCATCACTAAAACCTCAATACGATTACTCATTTATTATATGAATGGGAAAATCGCGAAAGCGCGCTCGCTAATTTGCACTGCTCTCAGCTAATCACAATGAATCAATTTTCGCAGTTATAAAATAAAAAAGGAAAAATCGAACATTTTAAATGCTGAGTAAGAATATTTTATGAACAAAGTATCAAGACAGAGTTACGCAGGGCCACACAGGAATTGAACCTGGATGAAATTACAAACACACTCCATAACAAAAAATTACGCAGAATGAAAATTCACATTGTTTTACTGATCAAAAAAACTTGATTCAAATTCCAAATTCAGCAAAAGTGAGTCTTCGCTATGAGGTCCAGTGAGTCGCCTGCGATATAATTACATACGTAAAAGTGTCTGAGAAATGGAAGTACTTCTTGAATTGCCTCTAAAGAGTCTCTAAATAGCACATAGCTAATAAGTGATTAATTAAGTTATTAACGGCATATAAGTTATCCAGTAATCACCGTGTAAACATTGTTCGACCCATTGACGTAACGCAATTATCTTCGGAATTCCCGAGTTGCTAACATCACAGCATTGAAATTCCCAACTGATTCGTGCTTCTTTTATCGTGCACTAAAGTCGTTTTGTTCCTTATCTACAGAATGAACTCGCAATTGTGTCGAACAATTACTTGAATTGACTGTACTGTAACAGATAGGACCAGAGGGAGTGATTGAAGGCATTCAATTTGATCAGTCGCAAGCAAAATGTCAAGAACGGAGAAGATGAAGTGTATTTTAGTCATTCTGGTGCAAGTTACTTGCATTATTGAAGGTAAGAGTACGAAGCAGTTTGATTGAAAAAAACCTTACTATTTATACTATCTGTAGAAACAAAGTTAGATTGAAGCCGGTTAGATTTGATTAATTAAATTATAAATCATTTCAGGTTTTATCCGGCTAAAAAACTAATATACTCAGAATAATTTGAGCGAATTCACTGATAGTACAGCCAGATTTAAAAGCTTGTATATTGCCATAGGAAACCCAAGCATAATATAAGCCAAAAATAATTATGGAATTTCATAGCGTGAATTCTTAGCTGCAAATAAAATTTACCTCACGCTACAAAGGTGATTACAAGCACCCGGTGTTGAGCAATTTGGTTCAACCGTTTCTCCTGTGAATCTTGCGACCTAAAACCAACCAATTCGCGTAGACACCTTAGAAGGTTAAAAATATAACCAACTAGTTTTGATATTAGTTTCAAGTAATTTCATTTCGGTCTAAGGATATATTTCAACCCAGCTCCTTATCTACATGTTTGGGTTTCCTGTGACAATGGTGGGTTCATTTTGACGTAAACTCATGCTCCCAACTCTAAAATCTGTCTCGCTGACAGGCTTTGTCTTGCTAGTTGACAGACACCTTGGTTCAAACGCCTTTGATAGGAAAATTGGCAAAGCAGAAGGCGATAGTTTTAGGAAAGACGCAAGACAAACTCAACGAAGACTCAACTTATATTTAAGACAGTGTAAAATCCCTGGGGGTATGGGTTTCGTGTACCGGAGCCGGTCAAAGCAGCCCATGATTTTAGTTTCCCCGTTTGTTTCACGTTAGCCGAAATCACAGGCTTCAACGGTAGGTTTTTGGTTTTTCATCACCATATTGGTGTCAAAAACGTGAAATTTCGAAACCGATAAGTCGATAAAGCGACTCACTATTCTCAGTCCATTCTCGAAAATCTCTTCCTTTGCATGCCCTGTTCTCTAATCTTACTCCGGTCGGGGCGATAAACATTTCCCAGTGAAATAGCAAATTTATCGGTAACTCCGTTTTTCCTCGTTAAAATGTATGTTTTCCGACTCAGAGGTTTGACACCTCTGACTTTAAAATCCCCGTAAAATTGGTGGTAAATATTCCATGCTGATAGGATACTGTCGTTACCTGATCAGGTATCGTCGCTGTGACTAGTATGAAAGAGCTCTCTTCGCGCAAATTCCAGCGAAGAGGGCTCCATCGTTCAGCAAGTTCCAAGCAGACCTCAAGCACATTTTACGAAAAAACTGCTCATCCACTTCCATATAAAAAGGGCAAGGGTGGTCGTCGTACCTTTTAGGTATGTAACCTCTTAGGGTCAACAGCGGGAGCTCTTGCAGTATCTTTTAGGGTATCGAGCCGAAAAATTTCAAAGAAAAAAATTTCAAGCCCCGGCACCTCTTAGGGGTTCTTTTCAAAATTCCCAACGAGCACCCCCGTCCATTTTATATGGGAGTCACCACCCCCCCCCCCCCCCTCCGCTTGGGCTTCAAGAATATTGGTTTCAAGAATTGTGGTCGATATATCATTTATTGTATAAGACTCCAAATAAACATGTCTGTCTGTCTCATGCATATTCAACGCAGATTTCACGCAAAAACTGCCCATATGTCTGATTCAGTTGTGTTGTTCCTCACAGCTGAGAAAGTGATCTCAATTAACAAAAGACTTATCGCGAAGAAGAGGGGAGAATGTATTACATTCGAGGGCGAACATTACTACAAAACCAATGACACATTCGAATGGAAAAAACGTGAAACGACCACGATGGTAAACGACGATCGCATCCGTATCTCAGATGATGGCGGCAAAACGGTTAAAATAAACCGACTGGAGGAGTCCGATACCGCAATGTATTCCGCCATGATACACACCGCTGGGGGACTGGAAATTACTCGACACTGGTTGGTAGTCCGAGGTAGGTATTGGTACATTCTCATCCCCATAGCCCTTTTCGCTTCTCTTAGCCGGCTGTGCAAATATGAGTGGATGTACCAAATCCAGGAATAGCGCAACAGATTGGAACAGCCCTGCAAACCTTTAAAAAGCTAATGCTAACCAGACATCACTAACTACTATTCTTAATTTTAACCCTAACTGTAACCCTAAACTCGTCTGATGTTTGAGCTTTTTGGTGATCCGACATGATTTGTTTGTCTGATTTTAGACTGAATACCACAAATGAGACCTAAACCTTGTTTTGGCTTTCCTTTCTTAGTTGCTGGATTACAAAATAATAGATACAAGCAGGAGCCCATGCTCCTGGCACAAGCCAACGACTCAAGTAATGTCTCCAGCCTTGAAAATTAAACAACATCAACTATTTGACAACTTATTATTTAAAAACGATTGATGGCCAGCCATTTTGCTATCTTCTGTTCTTCGTAGTGATGTCCTTGTTCTTGTGCATATTATAAAACGCTCGCCAGAAAATCTCACTCTTTACTCATTAAAAATAAAAATAAAAAAACTCTTTATTCCAGAGAATCAAAACGATTGGCTTGGAGGCAGGTTTATCGCAGAGGTAGCTGTGGTTTTGCTGTTCGAGTGCGCGTTTATGCTTTCTCAACAATCGTTATTGATTGTTTCTTTCTGCTACAGGCTGTGATGTCAATGAAAAAGAGATTGACTTCAACGGCTGCGAGACAGCTTGTGAAGGTAAATGGAGATTAAGCAGTTTCGTATTCGGTCAGTGTAAAACGTAGACTGCAGACTGCAGGGTACATACCGGGGGTATGCAATAAAGTTTTGAAAATTCAAGGTGGCTCTGAACCCTATGTACAGAATTTTTTAAACTTTGCCAAAAGTTTCGTTTTATCATGCTTATCAAAATTTGATATAAAAAATTTCACCGTGCCGTTTTTGAATCGTAAGTCCCGAAAGCTTTAATTAAGGGTGTTTTTAGCAGGTCGTACTGTTGTTATGGTAACCTATTGTGTCACGAAAATGACCACAACATTTTCACCAATGATTGGGCAGTTTTTTGATACCATGATTGTAGCATCAAGTGATAGAGAGTAGTTATAATATAACGACCCATCAAAATCTAACTGCTGGAAACTGTTTTGAGCAACCTTAAAGGAGCTTAGCCACGGTATTTTGAGTTTTTTGGCCACTCGAACAAAATTACCTTTAAACTGAAGGGAACCTGAAAATAATAGTTTACCAAGATAGAAAAACACCAAACACACAATAATAAACTTTAATGACACAAGGATGGTTAAGGATGGCGAAGATTAACACGGATTACAAACGACGAACTTGATTTCAAATTAAGGCAAGATGCGCAAATCGTGACGTAGTTCCTTTAATGTATAATGACAGTGTTTGGTTGGCCTGCTCTAAGCACCAGTAATAATGCCGAGTGGACATAACACAGTTTGTTTTTTGCTTCACAGTCATGTGTTTGGAAGGTTGGCATCATTTCAATGACAAGTGCTACCGTTACTTTTCTCAACCGAGGACATGGCTCAGCGCTTACTACTATTGCCAAGGACATTTTGGAGCCAAGCTTGCTACAATTGACAGCAGCGAGGAAAATGAGTAAGAAAGCGCAGTAAACTAATGCTTACTAGTCGTTTGTTCATTTATGTGAATCTTATGAAAACCTGGTATGAAAGCTATTGAGCAATATTGTAGCTTCATGTGGTACGTTTATTACGCTTTATAACATAGATAGGACCCTGCGCGCGCTCTGATTGGTCAAAAACCCATGTTTAATTTTATCAGAGTGTAAAACATAGAAAAAGCGTGTTTTGTTGTTTTGCGCGCGTAAAATCTATATCATAAAGCAAATGAAGAAGCCTAATCCGTGTATTACTCTGTGATAAAACACTCCGGGCATTTGAGAACAGTCAAGAAATGTAGAAAACACTCTCCTGCGGCTCGTGTTTTCTACATTTCCCTCGAGTTCTCAAATGCCCGTCGTGTTTTATCACAGTGCAATACACGGCTTAGGCTTCTTTATTTGTTAAGTAAAAGCTGGTTCAAACTCTCAAGGATAAAACCCTAGTGTGTGGCCATTGAAGTGAACACCATTGAGCAGTAATTTCGTTCTGTACAAGGTGGTTCTAAATTTTAGTCTGTAAATAAAACCCCATTTAGTGGTGTGACCATTCAATCGAAAGCTACTGAACAGTATTGGTACTGTTTATAATACTGAACAATGGGGTCCTAACTTTCATTGTCTGGGCATAGATCTTGTAAAATATTGAGAAACGAATCGATTTTTCTCATTTCATGAATTTTATTATGCATGCAAGAAAGAAAATAATATTTACAAGAATGTATCCGGAATCGATTTTTTTTTGGCAGTACCTTCTTTCATTCTATTTTCCTCCATTAGTTCTTGACATTCACTTTCGCACGTGTTTTTATACTAACTCCGTAACCCTCAGCTTTCAGTGGAGAAACGACTGCGAGACACAGTTTTCGAGCTGTCTTCAGTGGAATAGCGACTGCGAGGAACAGATTACGATTTTGTGCTTTCAGATGCTTCGACTGGAAGCGCAAAGCGCCTTGACTTCTTTTCTAGCTACATGCAGTTTAAATTTGCACCTTAACGTCCTTCCTCTTAAGCCTCCAGTCGAAGAATTCTCCGACTGGAAGCGCAAAGCGCCTTGACTGTGTCGCTAGCTACATGCAGTTTATATCTGTACCTTAACCTCCTTTCCTCTTAAGCCTCCAGTCAAAGACTTCTCCGATTCGAAGACTTCTCCGACTGGAAGCGCAAAGCGCCTTGACTGCTTCACTAGCTACATGCAGTTTAAACTTGTTCCTTAACGTCCTTCCTCTTAAGCCTCCAGTCGAAGAATTCTCCGATTCGAAGACTTCTCCGACTGGAAGCGCAGAGCGCCTTGACTGCTTCGCTAGCTACATGCAGTTTAAACTTGTTCCTTAACGTCCTTCCTCTTAAGCCTCCAGTCGAAGAATTCTCCGATTCGAAGACTTCTCCGACTGGAAGCGCAGAGCGCCTTGACTGTTTCACTAGCTACATGCAGTTTGAATTCGTTCCTTTACCTCCTTCCTCTTAAGCGTCCAGTCGACGAATTCTCCGACTGGAAGCGCAAATTGCCTTGACTCGCTAGCTTGTAGCACGTGTACATGCAGTTTAAATTTGCAAATCGCCTTGATCTGTCCCTCGCAGTCGTTTCTATCTGTTTCTTTGCTTTCATTGGCTGTTCATGTGCAATTTCACAGATTTTGAAACAGTCTGTAAAACTACCACTGAACAGCTTATGAAAGCAAAGCAACAGGCGATGTTTGAAGAGTTCTTGGCTTTCACGCTCCAGAAGGAGCATTTCAAAATTCTTCCACTGGAAGCAAAAGGATTAAAACGCCTCGGTTAAGCGAGCCTGTTTATACATTTGTTTGTTTCGCAGTTCCTTCCGGTCGGTTCCTACTGTCAGTTATTACTGCCATCCTCATAATGTCCAATGGAAGCATTTTACACATGCAAGTCTACTGGCCTCTTTTCGGTTTTGTTTTGTTTTTTTGTTTCTTTTTTTACATCTTTTTTTATGCATGCATAAATATATACACTATGTACAAAAATAATTCTTTTGTTTCGCAGTTAAGAAGCATTTTAGAATGCTTCCACTGCAAGCGCAATGGCTTCGATTTGTGCCTCTGCGCCTTCCACGAACTCCTCGACGACCGGCATGTCCTCCTCTAATAGGTCTATTTCTGGCTCAACTATCGGTATTTGTTCTTCAAATTCCTCCACTTGCTCCGCTTGCAAGGCGTATTCCTCTACCGGGTTTGCGTGGCGTCGAAACAGGGAGGTGAAGCAGGCGAACAACCCTCTAGGTTGTGCTTCTTCGTCCATCTCGTCACCGCCATCATTCGGTATCATGGGCACACCAACAAGCGCAGGAGCCTCCTCAAGACCAGCCGGTGCTCGCTCCTCCCTCGGCGCTCCTGGCATGTACATTGGAACTGGATCTTGTTGCCTAGTCAGTTTTCGCTTCACGTATCGAGCCGCAGCCCTCAGTCTGTTAAGCGGCCCTGTGGCATGGGCCTGCTGCTGCTGCTGCTGCTGCTGCTGAGGCTGGTTCCCTTGTTGAGGATGCTGTCCTCCCTGTGGAAGCACTGGCTGTGCCATGGCGGGCATTTCAGGCCCGTTGGGTGGACCATCGTTATGGTCTTCGCCATTTGCGTTCATGCCAGCCTCGTTAGCTAGCAGCTCATTTTGGGCCTCACCATTTCCATTCACTGCTAGTGGCTGGTCTTGTGGCAGATGGTGAGGATTAGCTCCTGCGGGAGCTTCTTCTGGTGGCCCTGGATCGGGTTGTTCAACTTGTGGGTTCATCGCGGCATGCGCATTCAAGATGTAACCAGGTAACCAGTGCGGCATCAGATCATAATGAGGTTGGTTGACTGAATGATCTTGTCCATCTCCTTGCAGCAACTCCATAAAGTAGTCCTCTTCAGCCTGGTCCAGTTCTGATTCATTATCACTCTGGTACTCTGAATCATTTTCTGAATCGCTGTCATACATCCAGTCATGGTCAGATTCTATGTCGTCTGTAAACTTGTTCTGTGATTCTCTGTCACTCAACCAATAGTAATCTTCATCCTCTGAGTCAGAGAGGAGGCAACCGTCGGGGAGATTTTTCGCTTGATTATTCAAATCACAATTTTCGTCTCCGTTCTTTGACTGGCCGTTTTCGTGGAAGTTCTTTACGGCTACCCGCTCGTGCTCTATACACCCACACACCAAAGCAGCATTATCAAAGTCTGGTAGGGCACTCGCACTCCGTTGAGCGACGATTCCTTCTACTCCACCACGGCTGCCCTCCAAGGCATCTTCGAATGGTGCCAATTCTTTCAAGTTGTCTTTATTTTGGTCGTTTACCCCTGATTGAATATCAAGGGGATTTATAGGACCTTTGTCTATCAAGACCATCTTGCTTTCAGAAGTCTTTCTGTCAAGGTCACTCTGGCAGAAAGTCTGCTGCTCAGCGAAGGTTAACGAATGGCTACTATTTGAAGTTAGGCTCGTGGAATAGCAATGGCGAGTGACACGATTCTTTCGAGATGATGCAAACATATCTTGACCAGGAAGAGCGCAGCCCTTCTGGTGATGAAAGAGAGCAGAGGCTCTGCAATTTACGTTCTCAATCTCTCGAAGTACGCGCAAACGAGCAGTGACATTAACTCGTCTTTCAAATGACACGAGTGAAGCTGCGTCTTGTCCAAGCATGGCGCAGACTTGCTCGTTGTGATGGAGAGTGGGCGATATCGAAGCCATGTTCGCAATCTCTCGAAGCACACCGAGAGTTCTAAAGACATCAACCCCTCGATTGAATGACACGACTGAAGACATGTCTTGCTTCGGTGGCGCGCAAATGTTTAGGCTGTGAAGAAGACTGGGCGGTTTTGAAGCCATGTTCGCAATCTCTCGAAGCACACCGAGAACACCAAAGACATCAACCCCTCGAGTGAATGATATGACTGAAGACATGTCTTGCCCAGCCATGGCGCAGCCTTCCTGATAGTGCAG
Organism: Micromussa lordhowensis; assembly: GCA_964020085.1. Lineage (NCBI taxonomy): Eukaryota > Metazoa > Cnidaria > Anthozoa > Scleractinia > Lobophylliidae > Micromussa > Micromussa lordhowensis. The sequence continues at coordinate 19,803,588 of OZ026607.1, read as the reverse complement.
GAAAACGGCTGCTCTCTCAGCTCTGTAACGATTCTGTAGGAGATTGACGACAGAGCCAATTAAATTTACTCTTCGACTGAAATAGACCGAAGATGTGTCTCGTCCAGGCATGGCGAGACTAGTACTTCTCTCTCTGTTCCTCTCATGGAACATGGTGACGAGGTCAATGACACAGACTTCTTGACGAGATGTTATCATCGAAGCTATGCCCTGTCCAAATATGACGCAGATTTCCTGGCTGTAAAGGAGGGCGGGCCCTCTAGCAGCTCTGTTCATAACGTCTCGGAGATTGCCGAGAAGACTGGCGATATTTCCTCTCCCGTTGAAACAAAGCCACCCAACTTGTCTAGAAGGGCTGTTTCTGGAAGCTGCGCCTCCATAGAAGTTGCATGTGATCAAAGTTCCTTCAAATAAGGATATTCCAAGCACGCACTGAGTAACACGTGCTATGCTTATGATACACCACCGTCGTGGTTGTCCGTTGCCTTGGTTGACGCTAGTAAGGGGCCACGTTGCAGTTTGCGTGGTGCTGTAGATAAGAGTATAATTAACAATTAGACCCGTAGCCCAAAAGGGCTAAGGGTCAATAGCCCATGAGGCCTAGCCGAATGGGCTATTGATCCGTGGCCCTTGAGGGCGAAGGGTCTAATTGTAGTATCACCCAACTAGTCGGACAGAAATGGCAATAAGAAAGTTAGCAAATGCAAGTCGAAGAAACATTTATTTGGGACTAAAACGAAAGGAAGCGTCACGCTCGATGACTATTGCTAATAGTCCTCGAGTAGCGTAGCCAATTAAAATGCAGGATTTGCATTAGTCCACTAGTTGGGTGATACTAATAAAAGTAATTGTGTTTAAGGAATATTTTCCATGTTGCGAGTTACACAAACACGGCGAGTCAAAGTTTGGGAGTGCGATCAATAAGGTGAAAACTACGCTTTAAGGTGGAGTATTTTGCTTTCACTATTTTTCAAAATGAAGTCAATGCCTCAGGGTCAAAATCACCGAGACAGTAAAACTTTGTATCCTGTTACCGTTATAACTGTAAAAATACTCTACTGACCTGTTACCCATCCTACGGTCGGTGCAACGAGAGTTCTCTAACAGTACAAACATGAGCAGTGTTGCTAGCACCCAGATGAGATCTAGAGCTGCGAAATAAAGGAGCACTTTATTAAATGAATCCTTACCCTCTTGTTAACAGATTAGGGAATTTTAGAAACCACGACGAGGACAACGTCGATTAAAAAAGTAAATTTATATTTTGCCTAGGAATCTCGCGATACTCTAAAGTCATTTACTTTGTTTATCACTGTCAAAACTATCGCAAAACTAAACTGAAATTAAAAAAAATAGCTGTCGTGGTTCACGTTCTCCAGACAACGCAGAATTTGGTCATTTCACGTCGTTGTTTTGCAGAGGAGGGAGAGAGAGAACAATAGTTCCGCTCATTAAACCTTTTGTTTGTTTAGTGACTTCCTGTTGCTGTTGCCGTTGCTCCCTATTGCAATGATTAGAGCCTATGTACAGTTATCAACAGTCGCTTTATTTCCTCAGCCCCAGTCCTTTTGTTGCTGCGTTCGAAGCGCACAAATTCAATATACTGACGGTCATGCAACAGACCATGTAGAAAAGCTAACGGAAAACCACACGCTCCAAGTTGTAATTCCTTAAAATACCGTCCTATTCCGCACTAGAAATTTCCGGAAAAAGTGCCCCATATCAAAATAAATAGGCGTGTGCAATCGATTGGTTAGCTGGAGCGATTCAGACTATTGTTAATAATTGTCGATCATCATTGACACATCAACGAGCTAGTGTCAGTAGTCTCAGATAATCAAAGCGAACGACTTGGAACAAGTCTTTCATAAGACGCTCGCCTGTGTTTGTATGGACCTTTCAATTGCGCTGTCTCGTACCACGTTAGCTGATAACCAGTTGAAATAATTAAGGGCGTTTGTATAATAACCATTTTGTGGGCTTTTCGGCGCACGCGTTGCAGCGCTTGCAATTAACAAATTTGAAATCTTAACAATTGAGATTTATTAACAATGTTAATTAGTAGACGTCAAATGCGACCCTAGTAATTAGAACAAGCCACGTCATCATATTATGAATTATAAATACGTCACAAAACTGAATTAACTTAATTAACAAACAAACATTATTTTTTTACGACAAACCTGTTAAAGTATTTGGTAACTTTTTTCCAATCTGAATTTATTTTGCACATAAGGAAAACGTTGTTATGGAGTCCCCTACCCCAATTCCTACTCCAATTCCCCTACTCCAATTTCCATCCCACATTTACCCTAAATTGCGGTTCTGTTCGCCTGCAGCAAAAGCATGTTCTTTAGCGCGCGAAAGCTCTTGAGATCCAAACATTAAACAAAAGTCAGATTTTGTGATAAAATTTTCTTTTAAGTTCCTTGTTGGTTTTATTGTCTGGAATGTATGCTTAATCGTGGATTTTCTGTGGAATAGTTTTTGAGTCGAGGTAAAAAAGAGACATCGCGAAAGATAAGATGGTCAGTATTCGCGTAATCGAATACTAAGGCGGTTTTTTTTCGTAGAATGTTGCCGTGAATTCGATTAAAATAACGGAGAATTATGTTTTGAGGTTGCAGGAAGAAATCAAAGTGATAAAAAATTGTATAAAGAGAAGCGGATGGTTAAGATTAAGGGAGATTAAAACGGATTGTCGGCGGGCGAAAATATTACATTTAGACTTCATTTTCCGCGCGCTGCGTTCCTTCTAAACGTTCTTTGTTTGTAATTGTTCTTTTGTTGTAATTTTCCCACTTTTCTGAAGCTTAAATCTTATTTTGAAGAAGGAAACATCTTTAGCCAAATTTCTTTTTCTTTCGAGGCAGCCGTAACTTGCAAGTATCTTGCACCCGACTCGAAAAACTCTAAACTTCACATATTTTTTTTGAAAAAAAAAATCAAAATCTCACTTACCCCACGGGTGTTCTTCGTCGTTGACAAAATATTCTTCCATCTGATACCAAATTGCGGTTATGATTAAGCTGCAAATAGCTATAGCGTGGTGCATAATTCGGCGCACCTCCATTGCGGCGCAAGAGATTAACAATATAATGATTCGACGTCAAAAATCACTAATATATTAACCTCACGTAATTAATTGAAGCGACGTCATCGAATTATCAATTATGAGACTCGACGATCACACCATCGCTTATTGAGAATCTAGGTTTTGATCGATTGATAAATGAGTTGCATGCTGAATTTCGTTGTAGAAATTATATCAAATACTATCGAATCCTTGTGTATATTTTCATTAAAACTAAATATTTCATTTGAAATCCTTAACCTCTTGTTAACAGATTAGGGAATTTTAGAAACCACGACGAGGACAACGTCGATTAAAAAAATAAATTTATATTTTGCCTAGGAATCTCGCGATACTCTAAAGTCATTTACTTTGTTTATTTACTGTCAAAACTATCACAAAACGTAACTAAAATTGAAAAAAAATAGCTGGCGTGGTTCACGTTCTCCAGACAACGCAGAATTTGGTCATTTCACGTTGTTGTTTTGCAGAAGAGAGAGAGAGAGCAATAGTTCTGCTCATTAAACTTTTTGTTTGTTTAGTGACTTCCCGTTGCCGTTGCTCCCTATTGCAATGATTAGAGCCTATGTACAGTTATCAACAGTCGCTTTATTTCCTCAGCCCCAGTCCTTTTGTTGCAGCGTTCGAACCGCACAAATTCAATATACTGACGGTCATGCAACAGACCTTGGAGAAAAGCTAACGGAAAACGACACGCTCCAAGTTGTAAGTCCTTCAAATACCGTCCTATTCCGCACTAGGAATTTCGGGAAATTTAAACCGGAATTTTTCGACGAACGGAAAGTGCCCGAGGCTCGATTATCAGCTACAGTTCGGGAAGGGAGCCCGCGTTCCGAGGAACGTAGACCGGCGGCTGCCCCATATCAAAATAAATAGGCGTGTGCAATCGATTGGTTAGCTGGAGCGATTCAGACTATTGTTAGTAATTGTCGATCATCATTGAGACATCAACGAGCTAGTGTCAGTAGTCTCAGAGAATCAAAGCGAACGACTTGGAACAAGTCTTTCATAATAGACGCTCGCCTGTGTTTGTATGGACCTTGCAATGGTACTGTCTCGTACCACGTTAGCTGATAACCAGTTGAAATAATTAAGGGCGTTTGTATAATAACCATTTTGTGGGCTTTTCGGCGCGCGCGTTGCAGCGCTTGCAATTAACAAAGTTTAAATCCTAACAATTGAGATTAAGTAACAATGTTAATTAGTTGACGTCAAATGCGACCCTGGTAATTAGAACAAGCCACGTCATCATATTATGAATTATAAATACGTCACAAAACTGAATTAACTTAAAAAACAAACAAACATATTTTTTTTACGACAAACCTTTTAAAATATTTGGTAACTTTTTTTCCAATCTGAATTTATTTTGTACATAAGGAAAACGTTGTTATGGAGTCCGCTACTCCAATTCCATCCTTTTCGCACATGTACCCTAAATTTCGGCTCCGTTCGCCTGCAGCAAAAGTATATTCTTTAGCGCGCGAAAGCTCTTGAGATTCAACCATTAAACAAAAGTCAGATTTTGTGAAAAATTTTTCTTTGAACTTCCTTGTTGGTTTTATTGTCTGGAATGTATGCTTAATCGTGGATTTTCTGTGGAATAGTTTTTGAGTCGTGGTAAAAGAGAGACATCGAGACAGATAAGATGGTCACTATTCGCGTAATCGAAGGCGGTTTTTTTTCGTAGAATGTTGCCGTGAATTCGATTAAAATAACGGAGAATTATGTTTTGAGGTTGCAGGAAGAAATCAAACTGATAAAAAATTGTATAAAGGGAAGCGGATGGTTAAGATTAAGGGAGATTAAAACGGATTGTCGGCGGGCGAAAATATTACATTTAGACGTCATTTTCCGCGCGCTGCGTTCCTTCTAAACGTTCTTTGTTTGTAATTGTTCTTTTGTTGTAATTTTCCCACTTTCTGAAGCTTAAATCTTATTTTGAAGAAGGAAACATCTTTAGGTAAATTTCTTTTTCTTTCGAGACAGCCGTAACTTGCAAGTATCTTGCATCCGACTCAAAAAACTCTAAACTTCAGATATTTTTTTTTGAAAAAAAATCAAAATCTCACTTACCCCACGGGTGTTCTTCATCGTTGACAAAATATTCTTCCATCCGATACCAAATTGCGGTTATGATTAAGCTGAAAATAGCGTGGAGCATAATTCGGCGCACCTCCATTGCGGCGCAAGAGATTAATAATATAATGATTCGACGTCAAAAATCACTAATATATTAACCTCACGTAATTAATTGAAGCGACGTCATCGAATTATCATTAAAATTATGAGACTCGACGATCACGCCATCGCTTATTGAGAATCTAGGTTTTGATCGATTGATAAATGAGTTGCATGCTGAATTTTGCTGTAGAAATTATATCAAACACTATCGAATCCTTGTGTATATTTTCATTAAAACTAAATATTTCATTTGAAATCCTTAACCTCTTGTTAACAGATTAGGGAATTTTAGAAACCACGACGAGGACAACGTCGATTAAAAAAATAAATTTATATTTTGCCTAGGAATCTCGCGATACTCTAAAGTCATTTACTTTGTTTATTTACTGTCAAAACTATCACAAAACTAAACTTAAATTGAAAAAAAAATAGCTGGCGTGGTTCACGTTCTCCAGACAACGCAGAATTTGGTGATTTCACGTTGTTGTTTTGCAGAGGAGAGAGAGAGAGAGAGAGAGAGAGAGAGAGAGAGAGGACAATAGTTCCGCTCATTAAACCTTTTGTTTCTTTAGTGACCTCCCGTTGCCGTTGTCGTTGCTCCCTATTGCAATGATTAGAGCCTATGTACAGTTATTTATTTCCTCAGCCCCAGTCCTTTTGTTGCAGCCTTCGAAGCGCAGAAATTCGATATACTGACGGTCATGCAAAAGACCTTGGAGAAACGCTAACGGAAAACCACACGCTCCAAGTTGTAATTCCTTAAAATACCGTCCTATTCTGCACTAGGAATTTCCGGAAATTCAAACCGGAATTTTTCCACGACCGGGAAGTGCCCTAGGATCGATTATCAACTGCAGTTCGGAAGAGAGCCCGCGATCCGAGGAACGTAGACCAGCGGCGGAAATCGAGCCTAAAAGTGCCCCTATCAAAATAAATAGACGTGTGCAATCGATTGGTTAGCTGGAGCGATTCAGACTATTGTTAGTAATTGTCGATCATCATTGAGACATCAACGAGCTAGTGTCAGTAGTCTCAGAGAATCAAAGCGAACGACTTGGAACAAGTCTTTCATAATAGACGCTCGCCTGTGTCTGTATGGACCTTGCTATTGCGCTGTCTCGTACCACGTTAGGTGATAACCAGTTGAAATAATTAAGGGCGTTTGTATAATAACCATTTTGTGGGCTTTTCGGCGCGCGCGTTGCAGCGCTTGCAATTAACAAATCTTAACAATTGAAATTAATTAACAATGTTAATTAGTTGACGTCAAATGCGAGCATGGTAATTAGATCAAGCCACGTCATCATATTATGAATTATAAATACGTCACAAAACTGAATTAACTTAATTAACAAACAAACATTTTTTTTTTACGACAAACCTTTTAAAATATTTGGTAACTTTTTTTCCAATCTGAATTTATTTTGCACATAAGGAAAACGTTGTTATGGAGTCCGCTACTCCAATTCCATCCTTTTCGCACATTTACCCTAAATTGCGGTCCTGTTCGCCTGCAGGAAAAGCATATTTTTTAGCGCGCGAAAGCTCTTGAGATCCAAACATTAAACAAAAGTCAGATTTTGTGATAAAATTTTCTTTTAAGTTCCTTGTTGGTTTTATTGTCCAGAATGTATGCTTAATCGTGGATTTTCTGTGGAATAGTTTTTGAGTCGAGGTAAAAGAGAGACATCGAGACAGATAAGATGGGCAGTATTCGCGTAATCGAATACTAAGGCGGTTTTTTTTCGTAGAATGTTGCCGTGAATTCGATTAAAATAACGGAAAATTATGTTTTGAGGTTGCAGGAAGAAATCAAACTGATAAAAAAATTGTATAAAGGGAAGCGGATGGTTGAGATTAAGGGAGATTAAAACGGATTGTCGGCGGGCGAAAATATTACATTTAGACGTCATTTTCCGCGCGCTGTGTTCCTTCTAAACGTTCTTTGTTTGTAATTGTTCTTTTGTTGTAATTTTCCCACTTTTCTGAAGCTTAAATCTTATTTTGAAGAAGGAAACATGTTTAGCCAAATTTCTTTTTCTTTCGAGGCAGCCGTAACTTGCAAGTATCTAGCACCCGACTCAAAAAACTCTAAGCTTCAGATATTTTTTTTGAAAAAAATCAAAATCTCACTTACCCCACGGGTGTTCTTCATCGTTGACAAAATATTCTTCCATCCGATACCAAATTGCGGTTATGATTAAGCTGCAAATAGCGTGGAGCATAATTCGGCGCACCTCCATTGCGGCGCACGAGATTAACAATATAATGATTCGACGTCAAAAATCACTAATATATTAACCTCACGTAATTGATTGAAGCGACGTCATCGAATTATCAATTATGAGACTCGACGATCACGCCATCGCTTATTGAGAATCTAGGTTTTGATCGATTGATAAATGAGTTGCATGCTGAATTTTGCTGTAGAAATTATATCAAATACTATCGAATCCTTGTGTATATTTTCATTAAAACTAAATATTTCATTTGAAATCCTTACCCTCTTGTTAACAGATTAGGGAATTTTAGAAACCACGACGAGGACAACGTCGATTAAAAAAATAAATTTATATTTTGCCTAGGAATCTCGCGATACTCTAAAGTCATTGACTTTGTTTATTACTGTCAAAACTATCACAAAACTAAGCTAAAATTAAAAAAAAATAGCTGTCATGGTTCACGTTCTCCAGACAACGCAGAATTTGGTCATTTCACGTTGTTGTTTTGCAGAGGAGAGAGAGAGAGAGCAATAGTTCTGCTCATTAAACTTTTTGTTTGTTTAGTGACTTCCCGTTGCCGTTGCTCCCTATTGCAATTATTAGAGCCTATGTACAGTTATCAACAGTCGCTTTATTTCCTCAGCCCCAGTCCTTTTGTTGCAGCGTTCGAAGCGCACAAGTTCGATATACTAACGGTCATGCAACAGACCTTGGAGAAAAGCTAACGGAAAACCACACGCTCCAAGTTGTAAGTCCTTCAAATACCGTCCTATTCCGCACTAGGAATTTCCGGAAACTCAAACCGGAATTTTTCGACGAACGGAAAGTGCCCGAGACTCGATTATCAGCTGCAGTTCGGGAAGGGAGCCCGCGTTCCGAGGAACGTAGACCGGCGGCTGCCCCATATCAAAATAAATAGGCGTGTGCAATCGATTGGTTAGCTGGAGCGATTCAGACTATTGTTAGTAATTGTCGATCATCATTGAGACATCAACGAGCTAGTGTCAGTAGTCTCAGAGAATCAAAGCGAACGATTTGGAACAAGTCTTTCATAATAGACGCTCGCCTGTGTTTGTATGGACCTTGCTATTGCGCTGTCTCGTACCACGTTAGGTGATAACCAGTTGAAATAATTAAGGGCGTTTGTATAATAACCATTTTGTGGGCTTTTCGGCGCGCGCGTTGCAGCGCTTGCAATTAACAAAGTTTAAATCCTAACAATTGAGATTAAGTAACAATGTTAATTAGTTGACGTCAAATGCGAGCATGGTAATTAGAATAAGCCACGTCATCATATTATGAATTATAAATACGTCACAAAACTGAATTAACTTAAAAAACAAACAAACATATTATTTTTTTTACGACAAACCTTTTAAAATATTTGGTAACTTTTTTTCCAATCTGAATTTATTTTGCACATAAGGAAAACGTTGTTATGGAGTCCGCTACTCCAATTCCATCCTTTTCGCACATTTACCCTAAATTTCGGCTCCGTTCGCCTGCAGCAAAAGTATAGTCTTTAGCGCGCGAAAGCTCTTGAGATCCAACCATAAACAAAAGTCAGATTTTGTGAAAAATTTTTCTTTGAACTTCCTTGTTGGTTTTATTGTCTGGAATGTATGCTTAATCGTGGATTTTCTGTGGAATAGTTTTTGAGTCGAGGTAAAAGAGAGACATCGAGAAAGATAAGATGGGCAGTATTCGCGTAATCGAATACTAAGGCGGTTTTTTTTCGTAGAATGTTGCCGTGAATTCGATTAAAATAACCGAGAATTATGTTTTGAGGTTGCAGGAAGAAATCAAAGTGATAAAAAATTGTATAAAGGGAAGCGGATGGTTGAGATCAAGGGAGATTAAAACGGATTGTCGGCGGGCGAAAATATTACATTTAGACGTCATTTTCCGCGCGCTGCGTTCCTTCTAAGCGTTCTTTGTTTGTAATTGTTCTTTTGTTGTAATTTTCCCACTTTTCTGAAGCTTAAATCTTATTTTGAAGAAGGAAACATCTTTAGCCAAATTTCTTTTTCTTTCGAGACAGCCGTAACTTGCAAGTATCTAGCCGCACCCGACTCAAAAAACTCTAAACTTCACATATTTTTTTTGAAAAACAAAAATCAAAATCTCACTTACCCCACGGTTGTTCTTGGACGTTGACAAAATATTCTTCCATCCGATACCAAATCGCGGTTATGATTAAGCTGCAAATAGCGTGGAGCATAATTCGGCGCACCTCCATTGCGGCGCACGAGATTAACAATATAATGATGCCACGTCAAAAATCACTAATATATTAACCTCACGTAATTAATTGAAGCGACGTCATCGAATTATCAATTATGAGACTCGACGATCACTCCATCGCTTATTGAGAATCTAGTTTCTGATCGATTGATAAATGAGTTGCATGCTCCATTTTGCTGTAGAAATTATATCAAATACTATCGAATCCTTGTGTATATTTTCATTAAAACAAAACGTTTCATTTGAAACAAGGTTCTTCTTTTTTTCTGTCATTAAAATAAATTTCCACCTGTTTTGTTCTTCAAATATCTATGATTGGATGTTAAAGTCTCTTTTACTCACAGTTTAACGACTTTGATAATGCAAATTCTCTCTACATGTCTCCATATATTTCTCACATAACTGCTTGGGAGAACATAAACTCATTATCCTATTTCGGATTGTGTTCATGGACCGCTATGATCATAACTGCCTTTGCATTTATATTGTAGAAAGAACTGCAAGAAATACAAACTGTATCTAAAAAATCAAATCAGTTTTGAGACGCTATGGAGTAACGGTTAATCCGTTCAGGGACGAAGCGTTCATTTTTCATATATTACGCTCCTAAGGCCCCATCGACACGACACCGGAGAAATTTGAAAACCTCTTTTTCACTTGAAAAACGCATCAAATGTTTTCCGTCCACACTACACCGGAGAAATTTAAAAACGCAACAATTGCCGGTCATTTTGGATTTGTGTTTGAGGAAAACTTGGGCAGGAAAACCACACGATTATCGTGACGCCATCATTTTCGAAATGTTTTCTGTCCACCCTTAAACGAAAAGCCGGCGTTTTCAAATTCCTCCGGTTTGAAGAGCGTTTTCGAAAAGCTCCGTTTTCGTGACGGATTAGTGTGGATGGTAGGCCTAACCGTAGAAACAAAGCTGCGTTTTCAAATCTTCCGTCGTATTGCGGACGAAGTCTCACAGTACAGTCCCTCTCCAACCAGAAATATAAATTGTTAGAATTGAAGACTCAGAATTTTCTCCGAATGAAACCCTATGACGGACTAACATCTCATCCAGGGGGTGGAGAAAATAAACCTAGTTGGTTTATTCTTCGGAAACCGGAGCAAGCTATGGCAGTGTGGGCCAGTTTGGCCCTTTGTTGTAACAATATGCCGACCGTTTTTCTGCAGGATGATATCTAACCTTGTGTCTGCCATTTCTTTCCAGTTTTGTTGGTCATCTTCTCATGACAGGGAGTGGAGCTTGGATAGGACTGAACGACAGAAGCAAGGAGTCAAGATTTCTTTGGAACTACAACAAATTCGATCAACCGGCATTTTTTGCTTGGGACAAAGGTGATGGAAAAAATCCCGAACCAAACAATTTCAACGGGCAATGCAATGTCGAGAACTGCGTGGAGATGAATTCCGCGAACAAAAAGTGGAACGATGTGGTGTGTAAAGCGCATAGGAGCTTCGTGTGTGAGAGGAAGTTTGCTAAAGGTGAGGGTTAAAGTTTGGACAGTTTTTGCGATTTTATTTCTCCGTTTTCTCCTTAGTTCTAGTTTCGATTGAGAAGATATATCAAACACTCAAGACAATGTTTGACCACATTTCCAAACAACTCGAAGTCCGTCAAAAGTACTCTGCTACGCGTCGTATTTTCAACTCTTTTCTTGGTGTTTGGAAATGTGGTCAAACACGATCTTTCGTGTTTGATATATTTAAGTGTACATTATGCCTGTGTAAAGGATTTATATAAAGTTTGAAGAACTAGTAGATTGATATTATTCGCTCGAGATTTCTATGCGTGATAGTTGACTCGGGCTGCGACCACGTCAACTATCGCGCGATAGAAATCTCGAGCTCATAATTTAATTGTTAATTGGCATATCGGCCCGGTTTTTTTAGCACGAAGCGACTTCTCGTCTCCTCCCTTTTCTACTGACGTTCTTCTGACGTCATATTTCTCTTCCCCAGATCTCACTGATTGGACATGTGTGGACGGTAATTGCTACCTCTATGTACGCGACGCTGTGACTTGGGACTGGGCACGAAAAAGCTGCATAGAGAAGAATGCCAGTCTTGTGACAATATCCGATGCATCGAAAAACAATTTGGTTGGAAGCTTGATCAAGACGAATATATGGATTGGGCTCAACGACCGCGTGGAGGCTGGTACGTAGTCTTCTGAACAAGTACTCGTAAAATTGACCATTTTCGTATTCTCGGTATTGGACTGGAACTAGCATGCAGTGGAGGCTCATGCGGGGGAATATCATTTCAAAGAGACAAATCTCATTTGCATTTGAAAGACTCCCCGTATAAGCTTCAGTTGCAAGCTAGTTCCAGTGCACAACCGAGAATACGAATCGAGACAAGACCCATGGGGGAGGGGTGGGTGGTTGCTCTGATAAGGGGAGACTTCTTTTGTAAATGGATACGTCGCTGCAATTAACAAATAAAGAAGCCTAAGCCGTGTATTACACTGTGATAAAACATGACGGACATTTGAGAACTCGAGGGAAATGTAGAAAACACGAGCCGCAGGAGAGTGTTTTCTACATTTCTCGAGTGTTCTCAAATGTCCGGAGTGTTTTATCACAGTGTAATACACGGATTAGGCTTCTTCATTTGCTTCGTGATATAGATTTTACGAGGGCAAAACAATAAAACACGCTTTTTCTATGTTTTATACTCTGATAAAACATGGGTTTTTGACCAATCAGAGCGCGCGCAGGGTCCTATCTATGTTATAATGGACACTAACTCATAACTCTACCTAGAACCCATAAGGAGCTCATGTCCTAGCCGCACACAAACTCCTAAACACACACACAGTCATGGTCGCAGCAGAACTAAAACGCTCAATTCGAAACCCTTTGTAACTGCACATCTCTTCTGATCTCTTCTGTGTTCACACTCGGTTGTCTTGTAAGCCACGCCCAAAGATCCACAAACACTATACTACACTTTTAGACGGCAATCCCTAGAGGCAATCATTTGCGGCCCAGCTACAAAAAAATATGGCATTTTAATTTACGTTTTCTCCGTTCTTTAGATATTTCTTATTGAGGCAATAGAGGCAAGTTCCCCTCCCCCCCCCCCCCCCCCACTGTATGGAGATTAAGTTGCGCAGAAGTAAAATTTTAAACAAAATTAGCTTTTTGTCCATTCTTCAGATATTTCTTGTACAGACATTAGAGGCAATTTCTCCCTTCTTCTCTGTCTGGAAATGAAGTTGCCAGACGTAAACTTTTTAACAAATGCTATCCCTTTAATTTATATGATCACTATTCCACCAATTTTGTTTTTTTATTTACAAAGGTATATATGTGTGGAATGATATTGGTCAGGGGCAATTCGACAATAAGCCTTCATATCTTAACTGGGACAGAGACGAACCGAATGACAAACATTATGATCGATTCACACCTCAGAGGTGTGACGGGGAAGACTGTGTGCAAATCAACATCTGGAATGGTGTCGTGACGTGGTTTGACTTGAACTGCGACATTGCGTTACCATTTATCTGTGAAAAAAGCCGAGGTAAGAGCGTCACGGTTTTCAGTTTGGCGTCAATGCCATTAACGAGACTTTTTCATGTAGGGTCCAATAATGTTTAGCACTGAATGGAATATTGCTGTCCGACACAGCTCGAGTTGTATACCACAGTGCATAAAGGAATTCAGTTCTCCTAGGCAAGCGTCGGTGTAATTGTCAAACAATTGTCACGCGACTCCTCGATCCTCCTAGAAGGGTGACGAACCAAAAAGCAATCTTAAGGGAGACTGGGGACTAACGCGTGAGTTATTAGCTTTTCAAATGTTACCTTGCGCCTCTGTTTCAAATCGAGTCCTTGTGCAAAACCTTTCATGCGAAAATGAGTTTGATTGGCATGAAAGGTGAAAGGAAAAACATTTTCATATGAATGGCTTCGCTCGAAGACTCGTTTTGGCAGTGAGGCAAAAAGCAACTTGGAAATGTCCTATTCACCAAGGCGCTTCATTCCATTTATTCACTTCATGGCAACCGACGCAGCGTAACAATTTAGAAATAAACAGTTTTGTGTTTTCACTTCTGTTAGACTACTGACATTCGTTTTCATTTGTGCGCCTTCCATATTTGTTTCCAGACCCCTATCTAAGTTTCGCGGCCTGGATAGCCATTTCCATGGGCGCTGGACTCATACTAAGTATTTTTGGAGGTCGGGCTTACATGGAGTATAAACACAGGAAAGGACGCAAGGAGTTAAAGCAAATGATCGTGGAAGCGACAGAAAACGAGGAGAGAAAAGATTTATCCTGACAAGGCATCACAAAGCAGCCCCAGACTAAATAGGAGGAGTTTCTACCGAAGCAAGCGCTTTTGCTGAGCGTTTGCGTGACATAAGGAAAGACAAATAATAAGGTCCAAAATCCCATTGGCACGCTTCTCGTCCCGAGAGAAGTCCTGATTAAACTGAAATGGAAGATGCCACTGAACACGTGTGGCTCGAGAGCTGGCGTCGTTGTGTGACCATTCATGATCTTGCGTGACTTTTAATGTCAAACGCGCGCAAGATGAGAGAAATCTGCGCGCGTTTTACATAATTACCCGTTACACGCTCACGAAATTCCCGTATGTCGTGTCAGTTCTGCACTCAACAGGGATTCTGCTAATTATTATATAACCTTTTCGAATCGTTGCCTTTGTTTACACATTGATTCTTGATGCAGATTGATCTAAAATTTATTTTTGATATAAGCAATATAATATAGTTAATATAAGACTGATATTAAACAATGTACATTTTTAATTTATTGTACATTATTTCTGCTCTGTTCCTCAAGAACACCGCTGCTCACGGGCAGAAGCATATCACCCCTGCTGTCACGGGCTAATCATTAAACGTTTGAAGCATTTCAGAGCTTTTCATGTTGCCATTAAATTTCAAAATTCCCCCTCTCATCAGTTTTAAACTACACTTTCCTTCAAACATTTTATTTAAATTAGTGACGCAACTTTCATTTCAACACTGGCTCTCTGGTCGGATACTCTCGAGCCTTTTTCGGAGCCCGTGATCCGAACAGACAGCTGAAGTTCGAGCTAAAAAATACATAGATCTTCCCTACGTGATTTCATTCAACGTCGCGAAACCAATAGTTTTGTAAATAAGTTATCTTTCAAACTGTGAATAAAGAACTTTTACCGGTAATTTGAAAATATATAAGTATTAAAAGTTGGAAAACTCAACCTGTATTGACTTGTTTTCTCTCGACTTGTTTCCTTCGCAGCCTTTCGTTGGTGATCACACTGGGTTGTGTACCGTGAAAAATGTAGAGGATGAACAAAAACGAAATAAATTGTAATCCACGGGCGATGCGTGACACTTATATCAATGTTCAAAAGAAAATAAAAGTAACTGATAGCATAGAAAGATGCAACAGTGTCATATTGTGAAACACGATAACTGTAGTTGTTATACATTGAACTCTCTAACTCTTTTCTGATTCGCCGAAAGCCTACCGTGAATTTTCGAAATCAGCGCTCGTGACGTCATATTTGCAGATTACACAATAATCATGTCAAGGTCACGGGTAATCATGTCAAGGTCACGGGTTATCATGTCATGTATGAGCGCAGTGCATGATTTCCAAGGGTAATCATGTCAACTTTGCGCGATTCGTGTTGCTTGCCGTCAGTGAAAAAGCAGAAACATGACTTCCAAGTTTTTGTGTTCGTTCAATGTATAATAAAGCAATTATTAGATTCGGTTTTTGGGATATCCAGAAAAATCAAGGCTCGGTAAGGGTTATCAGCCTTCGGCTTCGGCGGATAACCCTTACCTCGACCTTGATTATTCTGGATATCACAAAAACCTCATCCAATAATTGTTTAAAATCTGGCGCTTTCATTGTCAATAAGCGGACAGACAGATGAAGAGAGGGGACAATTTGACAATTCGCTACTTGCACTTACCCATAATCCTTTGCATTGTTGGGGGGTAACCATTAGAATAAATGTATGGTATCATGACAAAAATTAAATCGGTGAGCTCGCAAAACCAGCTACTAATGCTTAAAAATGCACCAGAATTTACCAAAATTATGATAGGAGAAATTTGTACTAGTTTATTGCTGGTTTTCACATGACGTCACTAAATTTTAAACTTCAGAAATATTGATCCTCCTGAAATTTTACTTTCATGCTGTATGAAAGCAGCTAAAAACTAATATTCATACATATTTTCACTCCGAATGGGTTCTTGGTTTAGTGATAGACTGCCCTTGAATTTCTAAGCTTCTGCGTGACGTGACATTTACATGACGGGCGAGAGAGCTGATATGTTGGTTTAAAAGGTGACTTATTTCGGGGAATTCTGCTAACTGAACAGTTCTTGTATTAGACTAAAGTACTATTGTTACGTTTTTGAGTTATTCGAGAGATAAATTCACTCTTTCGTAGCAAAACTCAGTGACAGATGTTTCTGCTGGTTTCCGGCCGCCATGTTGGTGCCCATGCACATGGGCACCAGCATGGCGTCTCCATACAAATCTCTATAAATTTGGGGAAAACGTTTCTTCGCATATCTTCCATGCGAAAAATTGCTGTGATCTGAATCTTGGCGAGAGTCTTTGCATATGTACCTTCTTTCTATTTCCAGATTCTGGACTTAATCTATTAAACGGTTTTGATTTTTTATTTTGGTCTATTTTGAATGGCGTGACACTGAAAACCAGCAATAACTAAATGTAGAGAATTTTTTTTATGGACAAAAAAAAATTCTCTACATTTAGTTATAAACTAGTACAAATTTCTCCTATCATGATTTTGGTAAATTCTGGTGCATTTTTAAGCATTAGTAGCTGGTTTTGCGAGCTCACCGAACTAATTTTTGACATGATACCATACATTTCTTCTAATGGTTACCCCCAACAACGCAAGGGATTATGGGTCATGTGCAAGTAGCGAATTTGTTATCCTAAAAAACAAAATTAATTGACGCTAGTTTTTCATGCGTCTGTCCTGTTATTGACCATGAATTTCGTCATAGCATTGTCGAAGTAGTCTGCGGATCCACAGCTACTTTTACAATGTTATGACGAAATTCATGCGCAATAGCAGGACAGACGCATGAAAAACTGACGTCAATTTGTTACCAGGCGCTCGATCAGTGGGGACGATCGATCCCGCTCGTCGTCCATTGTCCCCACTGTCCTAGAGCCTGGAACAGGAAACTTTTTTGAAAAAACGATGGCGTCACGACAGTCATGTGATTTCCCTGACCGATCGAGTTCTCCTCAAACACAAATCCATTGTGTTTGCGTTTTCAAATTTCTCCCAGCGTTGTTTGGATGGGGTCTTAAATTTTATAGAGAACGGATGTGAATGTAATTATAAAAGATAAGACGGTCTTTACAATATAATGACAAGATCATTTTCCCGTCAGTGAAACAGAATTTTATTTTCACCGTCGGTGAAAAATCGGAAAGTCCTCGTAGCGGAATCGGGAAGTGAAAACAATCGGCTTCAGTATCAGTCACGTGACTTTGTTTGAGTAACCGCGGTACAACAAATCCTTCCTCTCCAAGATGTCGCTGTTCAAAGCGAGAGATTGGTGGGCAACTTACGCGGGCAGCGACGAGGAATTCGATTTAGGATGCCTGTGTGTGGCAAATATCGACAATAATGGCGTACAGTTTGGTAAGGTGGCTTCTGGTTTTGTTTCTGTATAAAGCTACAGGGCTGTAACGCATTTCTACGTCTAGGTATTCATGTCATGACATGGGTTCTCTTAGAAGCTGATGACAGACGATTCGTAGTGATACATGGAGTTTTATCATCTTGTTTTAGGCTACGTAAGAATAATGTCAGGAATTATCCTGTACGTGTTTATAAGTCTTAACTAAATCGAAGTTATTCTTGACACAATTTTTCGTACTAACGTGAAAAGTGAGTTTATAATTACCTTTTTAGATATAAACTCCAGCTAAGTTCACTTAGGCTTGTTGCTAACGACATTATGCGATGTTTATGTTGATATTTTATTCGTAGATTGGAGATCTTAAAAATAGTGAACGTTAATTGATTAGGAACCGCAATTTTTGGTGGTAGAAGAGACTAAACCCACACGATATGTATAGATATTTTAATATTTATTTTCCTGACTTAATCCCTGATTAAAAAGGAAATTGTTAAATTTTTCGGTACGTGTATTCTTAACCTTAAAATACTTTTTTCAAACTGGTAAGGAACGAAATGAATAGAGCACAACTCTGCTATATACAACATTTATAATATGTTTTTTATTTATAAAGAGAAAAAAATGATTACTACATGTACATGTATATCAGGGGTCAAGGTTTTTTTTAGTTACACACAAACATGTAAATAAAGTATATATAAAATGTAAAGAGAGCAACGGAAATGAAGGGAAGTGATAATTTTTCCTCACTTCTTGATTTTGTCTGTTAATTATTTTCTTTTAGAACAGAGTACAGCTTTTTTCTTCTAAGTTAAGCAGCATTTTGTCTTTGGCAGTTTCCCTTGATACTGCTATGAAAGATTATAAGTGCAAATACATTTACATCAAAATGAGGAGAAACAATATTGTGTAAATGTTGATATTTGTGTCCAAATTTATGGGAATGTCTGGAAGTCTGTAAAATTCTCTGCTAAGTTTTCTGAGTGTACTGTATAATGACGTGTAGTCATCATGAAAAGGCGACTAATTTGGTCTTTCTTTTTCACACTTGCAAATATCTTTTACTCTTAAGGTAGCAAGTTTGTTACTGGTGTGAAGATCAAGGCAACAGTGTACAGGCGACTTAAAACATAATGACAGCCCTGACTATACCATTTATTTATTCATTTATTTAACATTTATTTTTTGTTTTGTATTTCAGATAAAATTATAGTAGGTAGTTATCATGGAATCCTTCGAATATATTGTCCCAAGCCACCTCATTTCAAACCAGATGACCTTATGTTGGAGGTTCAGTTACAGCAACCAATATTACAAGTGGAAGCTGGCAGATTTGTGTCGTAAGTAGATCATCTATGCTTTTACAAATAAAAGACAGATATGTCCTTAATCAAATCACTCACTCACTCTCTCACTCATGCCTACAATGCCTTGCTGCCATGCAGGTAGGTAGGCAAAGTCTAAATACGAGTCAAGTGGCTCATCATGCCGGAGCTTATCCTGGTTTCAGTAGCATGAAGGGACTAGGAGTATTTCTACCCCCCCTGGACGGGATGCTAGTCCAATGCATGGTTACCCCCGAACATAAAATTTGCTAGTACCCATTTATACACCTGGGTGGAGGGAGGCACTGTGAGAGTAAAGTGTCTTGCCTAAGAACACAACACAATGTCCTCGGCCATGGCTTGAACCCGGACCACTCGCTCTGGAGTGAAGCGCACTAACCATGAGGCCACCATGCCTCCCACTTCCACCTCTGTTGGTCCTTTGCCATGACTTGAATGCTGCTCCAGATCTTTTCCATCTGCTTCAGTTCTTTCTCCACTGTCTGCTGCCATGTGATCATGCAGCCCCTCCTTCGCTTTCCCTCTTTCTCTCATTAATACATTAATTCATAAGGGGGAAATCCCAGTGGTGTGGTTAATGAACTTGACACCGTCTCCAGATCGAACAGTTTGGTTTTGAGCATTTGCCAGGACCATTTAGTTGGTTTCCTGGGCAAGACACTAAATACATGTACAGCAACTCTAACATTCCCTCTGTCCACCCAAGGTACATGTACAGTATACATCATCATGTACATGTATTTGGGTCTGGCAAATTTATAGCGGCAGGGGGGGGGGAGAACCCTGCAGGGGACTTGCACCTCATCCAGGGGAGTAGCATTACTCCTAGTTACTTCCTGGTGCTGGGATGGACTCTGGTGGTACGTGGACACTTGGTCTAATGCAGAGTTTTCACGTTACGGTAATTATATTCACTATATAGTAATTCACTATATATGTATTCCCCTTTAAATTATGTAAATCCATTGTATACGTTTCTTTTAAAGATGGGTAAATAAAGCTTACTATTATTATTACTAATTGTGAGCAAGGGTCAATTTGTGGGTCTCGACTGGAACTGCATTGCGTGGCTACACAGCCAAGTAATGACTGGTACACATGAAACTCACTAACAGCACTGCGCTGTCACAATTTTTTTTCCGAGTTTACCTTTCTCCTTACATTTAATATCATGAACATTGTTTTTGTTTAATCTTTAATATACTCACTTTGGAGGTTGGTTGGCTGCAGCATTTTGATATGCCCTAATGCAAGGCTTTCACTAAGGGCTGGGGGCCGGGGATTTTCCTCGGCTACTACAAGTCTGAGCCCTGGCTTCTTTGATACAAAGCAAAAATATTGGAAAGAGAAAAATGCATCAAATTACAAAATTATCCCCCTCCCCCCCTTCCTCAGCAGACTTTTTTGGTACCCCGGCTACTTTTTACAATTCCCATCTACATGTACTTGAAAAATTAGTGACAGCCCTGCTTAATGTAACAGCGCGATGCTGTTAGTGAGTTTCATATGTGCCAGTCACTACTTGGCTGTGTAGCCGCGCAATGCGGTTTCAGTCGAGACCCACAAATCTACCCTTGCTCACCATAGAGTCTCCAGTAGCTCAGCGATTATTATTATTATTATTATTATTATATTATTGTCATTATTTTTTTAAGAAACAATACAACATTTTTTAGAAATGTGTTTCAACAGAATCTTCTGTCATCTTCAGTTCTTTTAGCCTTTTAAATGAGGTTAAATATACTTATTTAACTTAGTTAACGACTAGGAGCTTTGCTCTGTAGTTGGCGTGGCGTTTAGCGTGGCGTTGGCGTTTATTAGCGTTATTTGGTGGCGTGTTGTGGCGTTAGTTTTTTGCTAGGGTTTGCATTACCATACAGGCCTGGGGCGAGCAGTTTTTTCGTGCCCATCGGGCCAGCGGTCTGTCGTTGCTTTTATGCGTGCGCCTTGCATGTGGTCGTAGTTTTACTGCGTGTAGTGGTTGGGGCGTCCTCAGTTTTTTGGAGTGTTTTAGTGTTTTCTTCTCCATATTACGGCTTTTTGTTCGTCATTGTTCGTCCCAGTTCTTTGGCGTTTTTTCTCGGAACCTTTTAGTGTTTTTCGTGGAAAGTTTGGAGGCCGTTTTGCTGTCGTCGTACGTTGCTGCCCGTTGTTCCCGTGTGTTGGCTCGTTTCGTCCGTGGTTTCAAGCATTCTCAGTATGCCCACGACGCGTCCTACGTTCAACAGCCTTTCGGCGGACTTGTTTTCAACTCCTTCAACGTCGGCCCCTCCATCTTCTGGGGATTCCGGGGCCGTTTCGTCCGTGGCTTCGGGAACCTCAAATTCTCTTTCTAACGAGATTGCGGTCGCCGTGGCTCAAGCGTTCCAACAGTCCTTGCCATCCTTCGTCGCTGCGTTTCGCGCGGAGAATCTCGCTGCCCCGGTTTCCAGTACGGCCCTTCCCCCTGTTTCCAGCGTTTTATCCAGCGTTGTTTCCAGTGTTGTTCCCGGCTCGGCCATGGTTGCTGCCAGCTCGCTTTCCTCTGTTGCAGGTACGCTGAGGTTGCCGTCATTTGTGACTACGTTTCCCGCCATTTCCTCTACCCCCGGCTCTTGCTCGGCCCGCCTGGCTCGTTCGATCTCAGCTCCGATTATGGCGTCGCATGTTACCAGCTTTTCTTCGCACGGCGAAAGTTTGGCAGCGTCAGGCGTCAAGGCGTTTGTGGTTGGCCCGGGTCACGCTCCCATCCCGGCAAAATTGGTGAAAAAAATTACCAGTGGCGAGTTTGTGGAATTGGCCGACTTATTGTCCACCAATCTCCGTGCAGTCGACTTAGAGCCCCAGTCATTTTTGGATGGCAAGCTTCTGGTTTCCAGAAAACGTCGGCTGGTTGAAGTTGAGGACATCCTTACCTGGACAGAGGCTTTTACCATCTACCAAATGGTGATTTGTGCTTCCCATCCTCATCGCTGGTCTGACCTGACCAAATACAAACTACTGATCATCCAAACTGCCCGCCATGCGCCTGGTCGTTCGTGGCTTGAGTATGACACTGCCTTTCGGAAGGATGCGGCGGCAACTGGTGCGTCTGACTGGTCCAGAATGAATTTGGACCTATACAATTTTCACTTGCGCTCATCAGTTCCCCCCTCTTCTCTACCATCGTCCTCTGGCCCGCCCCCACCGGTCGCCACGTCTCGAGGTAGCAGCGCCCGTCCCCCGTACTGTCATTCTTGGAACAGAGGTCAGTGCCTTTGGCCGTTTGGAGACTGCCGCTTCCGCCATTCGTGCAACTATGTAACGGTGACCACCCTCGGGTCCGCTGTCCATTCCATTCCCCCGGCACCATCCGTTCCCGTTCCCCCTCCCCCGCCTCGGGAGGGCGGTCCTGAAAGGGTTCTGATGCCCTCAACGTTTCCTGTACATAGTGTATATAACGTTCCTATTGTTTCCGACCAGCCTTCTGGACTACCTGGCTCAGTGACTTCGTTTTGTTCCAGTTCTGTTGATTCGTCTGGCACGTCTGTTCCTGTCCGTTCGTTTTCACCTTTAGCGCCAGTACATCTTGTTTCCCCGTTACAGTTGCTTCAGTTTCAAGTGGAGTTGGCTGACTGCCCTAATCAGGCAGCAGCAGCCTACGTTTTAAATGGTCTCCGGGATGGTTTTCGGGTCGGTTTTGAGACCTTGTCAGTCTCCTTGTGGTCTTCATCTTCTAACATGCGCTCCGCCTTTGATCACCCGTCTGTCATCGATGCTTACCTTGAGAACGAAGTCTCATGTGGGCGGGTTGCAGGTCCTTTCTCTTCACCACCTTTTACAGATTTGCATATCAGCCGTTTTGGGGTGGTCCCCAAGTCCAACCAGCCAGGGAAATGGCGCCTGATTCTTGACCTCTCTTCTCCAGTCGGCCACAGTGTTAACGACGGCATTCCTAAGTCACCCTTTTCTATCCAGTACGTCACAGTTGACGCTTTTATTGATGGCATCATGGCCCGAGGCCGTGGCACTCTATTGGCCAAGTTTGATGTTGCTAGCGCCTATCGCAATGTAGCTGTTCATCCGTTGGATCGCCCATTGTTGGGTATGAAATGGCGGGATAAATATTATGTGGACATGGCTCTCCCGTTTGGTCTTCGGTCAGCGCCGTACATCTTCACTGCTATCGCAGACGCTGTCCAGTGGATGCTGACTTCTCACCATGGCGTGGTTTTCCTTCGGCATTATTTAGATGACTTCCTCACGATGGGTCCCCCGGCCTCACCGGTTTGTTACAACAACTTGCAGGCATGTATTCAGCTGTGTTCCAAACTTGGCCTCCCCCTTCACCCGGACAAGCTGGAGGGTCCATCTACATGTCTGTCCATTCTAGGCATCGAGCTTGACACTATCAGGCTGCAGGCGCGGCTCCCCACCGACAAGAGAGAGCGCATCGTCACTCTACTGAAGTCCTGGTCTGGCAAGCGCTTCTGCAGGTGGCGGGAGTTAGAGTCCCTTATCGGCCACCTCCATCATGCTTGCAAGATCGCTCCACAGGGCCGTACCTTCCTCCGTCGCATGATTACCCTTCTGTGTACTTTCAGACGTGATGATCATCCCATTCGTCTGAACCAGGAATTTCACTTGGACCTTACGTGGTGGCGCGAACTTTTCCAAAGGTGGGACGGGCTCAGCTTCTTCCTGATGCCTGAATGGGCTCCCCTCCCGGATTTTCAAGTTTCTTCTGACGCTGCTGGCACGCTGGGTTTTGGTGCCATCTTCCAGCATCAGTGGTTCTGCGGTCCTTGGTCGGCATGTCAGCTGCCCCTGTCTATTGCGTACAAGGAGCTTTTTCCCATTGTTGTGGCTGCACACTTGTGGGGTCCTCAATGGTCTTGTAGGCGGGTCGAGTTCCTCTGTGACAACGAGTCGGTGGTGGCTGTTCTGTCTACGGGCACCTCCCGAGACCCCAAATTAATGGTTCTGTTGCGTTTTTTAGCGTTGTTGGCGGTGCGTCATTCATTTTCCTTTAAGGCTTCCTCTGTTCCTGGGAAAGCTAATCCTGTTGCCGACGCTCTTTCACGCTTTCAGTTTCAGAGATTCAGACGCCTGGCCCCTCAAGCAGACCTTGCTGCGACCCCGGTTCCTCCGGATCTCCTCGAAGTCCTGCTGGTCACTTGACAGACAGGTGCCATTTCTTCCTCTCCCAGGGCCTCGCTCCCTCTACACGCCAGGTGTACCAGTCCGCTCAGCGTCGCTACGTTGATTTTTGTCGTCTGGATGTCCCCGCCGATGAGCAGACCCTCATGCGTTTTGCCACGATGTTGGCAGACAAACTTACTCACTCCTCCATCAAGTTGTACCTCAGTGCAGTACGATCTCTTCACATCGATCACGGGTTAGCAGATCCTCTCACCAATTGTTTGCAGCTTCAGCGGCTTCTTAGGGGGATTAAGCGTGTGCAAGGTTCTCCTACCCCCAAGCGCCTTCCCATCACTATCGATGTTTTGGTAGTTCTCAAGCGTTCTTTGGATCTTAGCTCCCCGGACCACATCATGCTTTGGGCGGCATGCTGCCTTGGTTTCTTTGGTTTCCTGCGTGCGGGTGAATTTACATCTAATTCTCCGTTTGATCCAAACGTTCACCTTGGGGTCAGTGATGTGCAGGCCGATACATTGCAGGATCCTACATGTTTCCAAATTCACATTAAGTGCTCAAAAACGGATCCCTTTCGGGTTGGCTGCAACATCTACATTGGTCGAGGCAGTAACGTCGTCTGCCCAGTGGTAGCGTTGGGCAATTTCTTGGCTGTGCGAGGCCCGTCCTCAGGGCCATTATTTTGTTTCGCGGACGGTCGTCCCTTGACTCGCCAGCTGCTGTCTTCTTCAGTTCAGTCACTTCTACATTCAGCAGGCTACCCGGGTCATTACTCAGGCCATAGCTTCCGGATTGGTGCTGCAACCACCGCGGCTGCCCGGGGAGTGCCTGATCATCTGATCAAAACTTTAGGTCGCTGGTCTAGTGACGCTTATCAACGTTATATCCGCACACCAGCTGGCTCTCTCAGTGCGGTTTCCAGTCTCTTAGCGTAGCAGGTATTGTGCTTACGGACTTTCTTTTGCCTGGGTTGGGTGCCTCAGGTCTGGCCCCTTGGGGGGCTGTGGCTCTTGGGCCACGAGCCCCCCTACTCTCCAGTCTGGGTCAGCCTGGAGGCCCTTTCGGCAGGGCGGGCGGGGCTCGTGGCTGGGTTGCGGGTAGGGCAGGCTTTTGGGATGTTCTTGCTACCTGGGTTTGGGGTCGGCAGCTCCAGCCCCTGGGTACCTGGGCACCCAACCTCCATGTGCGACTCAGGCGTTAAATGAGGTTAAATATACTTATTTAACTTAGTTAACGACTAGGAGCTTTGCTCTGTAGTTGGCGTGGCGTTTAGCGTGGCGTTGGCGTTTATTAGCGTTATTTGGTGGCGTGTTGTGGCGTTAGTTTTTTGCTAGGGTTTGCATTACCATACAGGCCTGGGGCGAGCAGTTTTTCGTGCCCATCGGGCCAGCGGTCTGTCGTTGCTTTTATGCGTGCGCCTTGCATGTGGTCGTAGTTTTACTGTGTGTAGTGGTTGGGGCGTCCTCAGTTTTTTTTGGAGTGTTTTAGTGTTTTCTCCCTCCCTCCTCCCCCTTTTATTTCATTACAATGTTTATTATTGTTTATTATTGTTATTATTCCACTGAGCTCCCAGCTCTGTGTGACGGGTGCTTGGGCTGGGGCTGGGTTTGGCGGGCGGGGCTCGTGGCTGGGTTGCGGGTAGGGCAGGCTTTTGGGATGTTCTTGCTACCTGGGTTTGGGGTCGGCAGCTCCAGCCCCTGGGTACCTGGGCACCCAACCTCCATGTGCGACTCAGGCGTTAAATTTTGTAAGCAATTATTGTAAAGTTTTAATAAAGTTTACTATTATTAATTATTGTTATTATTGTTATTATTATTATTATTATTATTATTATTATTATTATTCAAAAGGTGAAAACTGGAAAACATTGGACAACAAAATGTATTGTTTTCTCCAGAACCTTAAATGTACATGTATGTTTCACTAAAAATTTCAAAATGTTTGTGTGTGACTTTCCTGATGTTTAATCAGTTAATAGTGCCCCAGCTACAGATCTTAAGAGGGTTTGCCAGTTGGTAAATGGAGAGTACACATTAAAATAAATCAAAGGAATTCAAAATGATACATTACTATTTTTCATTCTTAGAGGACTGGATCAGCTCCATTTAGCTGTTCTCCATCCAAGAAAACTAGCTGTGTATAGTGTGGCAGGTAAAGTACCATAAATTTACTTTAACATTAGACGTGCATAGACAGTATATCTACCATTGGATATTGCATACCAAAGATAAGTTTGTTTTCCATTGTCATGAGGTAGCTTACCTACAGGTACAGAATTGTCAAACAGTTCTCATAACGGCAATTTGATTTTGAACTCCCAAGTCACTTGACAATTTATAATTGGTCGTGTAGACAGATCTATACTAGTGAGCCCATTGTTATAGTTATTCCCCTTGAAATCCTGGAAATTCCTAGCCTGAGGTAATATTTATTTAGGTTTGGTGATGTTTCCGAGACTGGAAGGTTGTAGGAATTTTGTTGTTTTTTTTTTTGCTGCAAACTACATGTAAAATCTACTTGAGTACATATTTACATGAATATGTTCTCTTTGTAATAGTTATTTCGGGAGCTGTCGAGCATGGAAATCACTACACCCTTAAACTGATGTATGAACATATTTTGGAAAGAACAGCTTACAATATGACACATGGACCTTTTGGTGGTGTCAAAAGTAAGTGTCTCTCAGAGTAACTAGAAAATCTTTACTAGCTAACTAAGTGAGGCATAAATTATTAGTAATCTTCCAAGCCTACTGGCCCATGTACCTTCAGTTTCTGTTACGCAAAGCACTTAAACTTGAATCTGGCATTGTGATGATCAGTCTGTACATTCCACCCAGGTTTATAATGAATATCAGAGAAATTTCTGTTTGGAGAATCCAAATGCTAAAAGGGTACAATACACATACATTGTATTGCACTTGGCATTCATTCCATCAAGATGATGTTATTTGTCAGACCTGTACACTGTCTGTTGTACCATTGCCATCAGCTTGTCATCGTTATTCAAACTGAAATTTTCTACCTGTATTGTTAAGATAAATGAAAACTAAATTTATTTGTTAAATTATGATAAGTATGTTCAAGTAACGTGTACTGTGCTGATGTAAGTAGACTTGTATGCAATGTATCTACAGTCTAGGTTGTCATTAAGTTTTGATCCATCTGTAGCCTTTATCTTTCACACTTGTAACAAACTTGTTAACAAACCTTTTGAGTGAATTGTGTGATCTACAGGCAAGATCACCCATAACACCAAGGGCCCATTAAACACACTCAACAGTACATGTAGCAGGTGTTAGGCCTTATAGCCCTTGTTGACAGCCTTGACTTGTAGGTGGAGTTTTATCCAATTTATCTTCTTCATCATACATGTACATTTACAGTACTTTTTATTTGTCTAACATATACAGCTGTTTTTCAGGTAAGGATTTCATTTGCATTCAGTCCATGGATGGCATGTTGTCGTTCTTTGAACAAGAGAGTTTTGCCTTTGGAAGATTTCTTCCTGGTTTTCTGCTACCTGGACCCTTGAGTTATGTAGGGAAGACCGATTCATTCCTGACGTGTAGCTCATCAAGGGTGGTGGAATCTTACAAGTAAGACAATTATAATGGTTTGGTTTGGCACCAGGAAAGGACTCGCATATAAATTATACTAGGAGTTCTCATTGAGAAGTGAGTGCTGCCAATAAAGGTGTTTTTGAATGCAAATACGACAATGAGAATTTCAACAAAAATATAACTTATTTTATTTGCAAAATTAATAACATGGTTACATGTACGTTGTTTGAGTATAACATTGGTGTGGCTAAGGTTTTTCTTGGGATGATGCTTGTAGTAATTGCTAAAAGTGGAAAAGAAATACATTGGTTAACGAAAACGGAAGGTGTAACGAATAACACAGTCTAACGCAACATGTAATAATAAGGGCTTTTTAACTGATTCTTAGAACGATTAGTGACACTTTCTTTTGTCTTTCAAGCGCAACTTGGAAATAAACTAAATACTTGGTGTAACAACAGTTACTACATGTATAACGGGTTTATGAACTGATCAATTAGTGACAGTGACACTGTGTAACGCAACGCGTAATAGACTATTTATTTTGTCTAACAATGTTAGGCTATATTCAAAGCCTTTTAAATGGACCGAATTCGATCGATTGAAAAGCAAAGCTGCAAGTGACATGAATGCTTCCTCTAATAGAAGTAATCATAATACATCAGCAAAAAGTGCCAAAACTCACCTGTAAACAGCGAAACCTTGACTCTGATCAACTGTAGAGCGAGCACGAGGCACATGTCAATTTTTCTTATAAGACAGCTGTTGATTGGCTAGACTGCGCCATAAAACAGGATTTTTGATTGGCTGTTTCTTAATGTGAACGATGGGTTGAACCGTCGAACCAAAATTTCTCATGGCTTCAAGAATATGAAGGCTGCCTATCGGCAGCAAAAACTGGAGAAGCTTGTCATAAAATATGAATTAATCTGGGCATGACTTGAACTTTATTTGACCCCTAAAAGATACCACTCAATATGGAATACGCTTGATTACGAGCCACTGTTCAGGAAAGGAGCCTTGTCCAGGAGACCAGACACAAGATTAATTTAAAACTGGAAATAAAGGCTATCTTGTTATTTCTTCGAGTGCACCGTAAAAGATACTTTGATAGCTACAAATAGTGGCGCATTGTCAGGAACACCCTAAGTGAGAGCAGAATCCTTGATTTATACCCCTAAACGAGATGACGAGCATCCCCTAAACGAGATGACGAGCATCTCCTAAACGAGATGACGAGCATCTCCTAAACGAGATGACGAGCATCGAGGCCTTTTCATGTGGGAGTTCCTCCAGTGGTTTAGCATCTTTTAATAATCAAGTTTTCTTGATTTGAATGTTAGTGTGTGTTTTTTTCATTAAGCACCTCGTTCCAATAGAAAAATGAAAGTGACAATGACAATGAAAATGACATTTGATGTGTGGGTATCTGTTTGGTTATAACTTGTGTTTAATTAGATTTTACCTTGCAATAAGAAGCAATCACCCCAAGACACTTCACAAATTTTTGCAGCGCTATGTGATCAGTATGGTATCTTCTAGGTCAAATCTCATCTTTTGAAGAGTCTGGCTAATGGTAAATCCAAGACACCACCACTTCTGAAACAATTGGCTGCAACTCTTAAATTTCTTTTTGTCTTGCTTTTGCAGATATCAGACTCTAGCTGTTGCTACTGATGCTAATACAAAAGAGGACATAGGAAATAAAAAAGTGTCAGGAAAGAAATTAACGGTAATTAAAACTGAGTTAAACATGTAGCTAGACTTTATCAGTGTTAAACTTTAATACAATAATACTGAGCAATAATTTATAATAATTTATTAGATAATAATAATAGTAATATTAAAATTTATGCCTTGAGGAATATTCAAATAACTGTGATCAGAAGAATAAATTATTCATTTTTTGTATTTTGCAGATGGACTGGACAGCAAATATTGGAGAGCATGCAATAGACATAGTCGTTTTCAGTAGTACAAATGCACCAATTTCAATATTTGTCTTAGGTGAGAGTATTTTTAGTTACTAGTAAACAACTTACAAGAAAATAATTATTATTTCCTATGCAGTGTAAACCTGATAAATAGTTTTCATTTGCACACAGAAATAGTCTTCACTAGAAGCTTATCATTGTAGTATTGAAACACTTGTCAGCTGAATTCGCATTTTCGCACAAATTGTTCATATACACATAAAACTCTTGCAGGATGTGCAAAGACAGTGCCTGTCGTGTCCTTGGTATGCACGGACATTAACTTAAGCTTGAAAGCGATAAAATAGCAGAAGAAACTATGAAAGAAAAAATAAGTTACCAAAGTTTACAAAAACATTCTTACTCCTAAAGGTCTTAAGTAACTTTATTCCAAGAAAACGAAAGTAAATGATTAAAGACGCTTTTTAATAAACTTGAATAAATACACAAAGGATTCATGGTGGACAAATTAGATTGCTACACAACTTCCTCTCTCTCTATCATGTTAAGGTTATGATGTAAAAGTCTTTGGATGAAAAAATGGTCCAAAAAGACTTATTTTCTTGGACAATTAAGTTATGAAGATGCTTAAAAATTGTGCAGGACCCCTAAAGTTTTGAGGCTGAGGGGCCTAGGAGGTGTTTTTTTTTTTTCGCAAAGCCTACAGTGTAGTGCGAACACTGCTTGTTCATGTGAGAGGCTAAGTTTTAGAGACACTGTGATCTCATCTCTCATCACAAGGTTGTAGAGTAAGTTGAATTTGTTTGTTGATGTCAGAATGTCTTACCCTGCAGGTGAGCGCTCACTGTTTTGTCTCAATGAAAACGGATCAGTGAGATTCATGAAGAAATTTGAATACAATCCCAGTTGTTTTATTCCATATACTTCAGGTAAGATAATTAATCTTACAAGGTATGGGCAATAACTAGCCAACGCTTTAAAAAAACTCTCTCTTTTACTGTAAAATGATATTTGTGTATTAATTTTGTAGAGAGCTGATTTTCAATGAGGCACAGAATGAACTTACCTATTGAAATAAAATCAAACTTTAAGATAAGTTAACTGTGCAATTTTGACTGTGAATAACTATGCAATTTTGCATAGTTATGAGTTAACATTGACATTGTAATGATAAACAAACAAAATGTTTCGTAAAATAATAAACTAATTTTTACAACATATAGAAAATGTGCACTTAATAAGATTCAAACATGAACTGTTTAATTAAGCAGAGCTTTCAACCAGTCAGTGCTGAGGTGTTGCTGATCTTACATGTACTAATCTCGGTGATATGTACAAATTTGATTTCAGTGGTGGAAGGGAGTGTAAATGCCTTGATTGCAACCTTCAACAAAACTTTGATGATTTACCAAGATGTAGCGCTAGCATGGGCTGCACAGCTTCCACACATCCCTGTTGCCGTCAAAGTAGCATCATTCCAGTAAGAATTAACCACTAGAATCTAAGGCATAACACTAAGTCATCCTCTGAAAAAGACATGATTGTTTATGGTATCTCTCTTTAGCAAGACAATACCAAAAGTCAAAAAAGGATTGTGTCAGCTTAATACCATGGCTCCCCATGGGATCAAGGGATGCTTTCATTTAGCCCGGTGACCATCCCTTATTGAATCCCTGCATTTATTAGAAATACTGTTTCTTTTCAGTGAAAATTTACACAAATTTGGTAGGGTCTCCATTCTCACCAGTCATTGACCATTAGCTGGTTGTAATTTTGCACTACTAACAATTTTGTTTTTCTTGCTAAGTTTGTTGTTTGTTGTTGATTTGTAATTCAGAGAACTACAAGGTGTGATAGTGACCCTTGATGATACAGGCTATGTACATTGTGCGTATCTGGGAACTGATCCCTCAATGATGGTGACGCCAGCTCCTGAAGCTCGGGACATTAATTATGAGGTATGTAAAGTTCTTGGTTTGCAGGAA
This sequence comes from Micromussa lordhowensis, assembly GCA_964020085.1. Classification (NCBI taxonomy): domain Eukaryota; kingdom Metazoa; phylum Cnidaria; class Anthozoa; order Scleractinia; family Lobophylliidae; genus Micromussa; species Micromussa lordhowensis. The sequence continues at coordinate 19,772,224 of OZ026607.1, read as the reverse complement.
TGTAGGTTATCAGGGGTTTCATTTATGTTTTCCGCAGGAGGGCAACTGGTTTTCACAGGCGAAACTCAACTCAAAATGGGCATCACCGCCCTCGTTTTTGAGTTATAAGCTCTTAACGCTAAAATTAAGAGTGTTTTTAACAGGTTATACTGTTGCTATAATGGTAACTTATTATGCTATAAAGATTACCATTATTGGTTCCCCAATGGCTGGGCATTTATGTGATACCAATGTTGTAGTATCACTTGATAAACAGAGGTAGTATTCATCCATTACCAACCTCCATGATCCTCTTACCACTGCATTCGAGCCGAGAAATCAAGACACTTTTCAAGCGAAGCAAAATTTATAATCACATCCATCTTCAATTTAGTTTGAAGTGTCCATTGAGTCGGTTGAGAGAGTGCACAAAAGAAGAGAAAAATAATGGAGGTGACGAAATGAACAACAAGATTCCAAACACATAACTGTACACTGTAGGTGAAAACGCACCAACGTGTTGACCTCTTTTTGTCAACAAGTATAAATCACGTTTGGTGGTTTGCTTATTCAGGAGCGTTATTGGAAGCCTATAATTACTAGTGGTAAAAAGATCCCACAGTGTTTGACCTGCGATCAGGCTTTGTTTTTTCTCTTTTGGCTTCCCCGTGTGTTAAAAAAGAATATCTGATTGCAGGTTACATAGTGTTAATTGCAAGCATGTCACCTTTATTTGGCATTCTTCTTTAAGTAGTTTGTTTTGTGTTCCAGGAGGCTGACGTTGAAATGAAAGAACTACAAAAAGAAATCAAGGAATCTACAATTAGCTCTGGTAGGGTAAAAGGGGCATTTTGCCATTTGCAGGAAGAAATGAATGGACATGTAAGGTATTTGATGTTGTGCTTACATGTGCTTGAACATCATGCTTATTTCGATTTTGTGGATTTTTTTTACAGAAATTTTACCCCGAGCACAACAAAAAGAAGACCTTCTCATAACTGTGCATATACCAACACGTCTAGATGCCGTATCAGTAAGTGGATACTCTGCAGAACTCCTTAACTATGCATTTTTGTATGGGTAATCAGATGGTAATGAGTGAAATTTGGAAATCTTTCACCCGTGTTTTGTCAAAATTCTAAAACTTTAATTGTTAGAATTTTAACAAAACGACACATTATTTGTCAATTTCATAAGTATACCACTATATTACCTTTTTTACATCATGGGTGACAAATTATGCAAACAATCGTTGGTTTTAGATGTTATTATATCAAGAAATTTCATGCCAAACGTTGCTATGGCAATTTTTTAATTTCACTTGTAAAATTATAAATTAGCACTGAAATTTCGCGTCAAAATTAAGGAGTAATTTGCCAGCCACGATGTTAGATAATTCTAATTACAGTGTAACCCCTGAGCTGTTTATAGCTTTTGAGACTTTCAAGAGAAAAAAGTGATTGTTTTACAATCTCTGTACCATGTACTGTAACAGGACATGCGTTACTTTTGTATCGACAGCAAAGTGCAATTGATGATGGCGATGAATCATTTCCGTCAATCACGGTCACGGTAAGGCGACACATTAACCTTCTTACATGTATTTCCTAGCTTGAGATACATGTACATCTGTCATTTATCTCCTTACCTAGACATTATCACGTGTTTCTGTGTTAATGTTAGTTCCAATAGTATATAACTCTGAGAATGTGGAGCTTGGAAGACTCGTAATTTAGCCATTGTTACATTCTAAAAGAGGCACAGTGTGTGAATTGAATCATCAACAACAATGTATTTGCCTGCATGCTGGTACAATTTAGTTCTTATAGCTGGATGAGAGAACAATGTAGTTCTGAAAAGGACTTATTCACGACATAAACAAAACTGACACATGGACTTTAAACAGACCGACTTAGAACTGACAAATGACTGGTGACAAAACTAATTTCACGAGTCTTTCAGCCAGTACCATTACGGCTCAACTAACTAATCAGTTTCAGTGGACCACTTCCGTCGATCACCAACAACAGTCCCTTTCAGAACTACCCTCATCCGGACGATCACACAATACGAACTTCTAAAACTCCTGGGACAGGTTCAAACCATTTACTATGTTACGTGTACTTTTTCCACCGTCCGCGTCTGTCTGTCGTCTCTCTGTTTGCCATCAGACTGAATGACTGTCAATGTGCATCATTATCTAACTATTTATGATAAGTGGAACAATCTTACTCTATTGTGAAATTGTGGAACTGACTTTCTTGTGGATCGATTTGACTCTACAGTGGAACGATCAGACATGGAATGATCTGACTGGATACTACAGTATTCGCAGTGTTAAGTCATGTAATGTCTCTCTCTCGTCTCAGGTCACTCTGAAGTCGCAAGCACCAAGTCCGATAGAAAATGTTGTCCTTAGTGTCATTTCCAGTCCCCCCATCATGTGCAACAGGTCATCAATAGTCTTTCCCATAATCGGTGAGTAAAACATTTATCCTAAATTTGGGAAAGATTCACGGGCTGTGGTATAGTTCCCTTATCTTACCTTCAATAAGTTCCATTGCATCTCTTTGCCATTTTAGTGACGTTTCTTTGTACATGTGTGAGGCACGGCGGCCTCGTGGTTAGTGCGCTCACCTCAAGATCGAGCCGTCGGGGTTCGAATCAAAGCCGCCTGGTTAGCTCAGTTGGTAGAGCGCCAGTCTACTGTGCGGAAGGTTGAGGGTTCGAGCCCCAGACCGGACCAACACTCAGGGTCTTAAAATAGCTGAGCAGAATGTGCTACCTTTGTAAATTCATCTGCAAATGGTTAGACGTTCAAGTCATCTCGGATAATGACCCCGGAGAGGCCCCGTCTCCTGCATCTTCCGTGTTACATGGTTAGCAGGGGACGTTAAAGAACCCACACACTTATCAAAAAGAGTAGGGCACGTAGTTCCCGGTGTTGTGGTCTGGCCTGGTCTCACGGGTTGGTGCTTCACATAGGGTTAACCTCATTGCACCTTTACCCCTTGGACAGAATTGTCCAAGAACTTACTTACTCATTATTACTATGACGATGATGATTGTGTTGTGTTCTTGGACAAGACATTTTACTTCCAAATTGCCTCTCTCCACCCAGGTGTACAAATGGCACCGGTGAATTTAATGCTGGGGGTGACACTGCGATAGACTAGCATCCCATCCCGAGGGGAGTAGAAACATTCCTAGTCGCTTCACGCTACGGCAACCGGGTTAAGCTCCAGCCTGATGCACCACTTGGCTCATATGCAGACTTAAGCTTTACCTGCTTTGACATGTTTTTTTTTTTTTAGGAGACAGAAGTGAACCCGTGTCTGCCGAGATTTCATTTTATTCTCGTGGTGGTTCTATTCCTTGTTCGTTAAAAGCTCAAGTCACTGCCACATACCTTACAAACTCTGGTACGTTTATCCTGAAGAAACACTAGTTTCTAGAAGCTTTTGAGAGGGGTATCAGATTCAATAACTACCGAAGCAAATCAAGCGATTTTGTAGAAACCTTCCGATAATTTTGATGTGTTAGGTGTGACCTAATGATAAGTGTAAAAAAACTGTTCGTTGATAACGTTTTCCCTTAACTTAACTTGTTTGCAGAGGCCCCGCGAGTCGCTCAAGCAGATATACGCTTCCCATTAGCTGTGGTCTGTAAGGGTTGTCAACCAGTGAAAAATGCTAATCATAAGGTAAGAAGTTTAAATTTTTTGATGAGTAACTGGAAAGTGGATGATTTTTCCAGGTTAGGTTTGAAGTTTGTAATCCTTTAGTTCTTTAGAATGTTTGTTTGATTCGACAATGTGCCTGTCGTGAAATACAGACGTGTTTTTTTTCTCAAGAAATACCAATTGGTTACATGTCCTTTGTGCTAGTTTCGGCAAGAAATAAGAGTTTTAGACACGAAGTAGTTATAAAGCAAAGTGTAATAACAGATGAACTATATCTATCATGTGTATAGTTGTACAGAGCTTAATTTTTAAATGTTGATTTTTATTATGTTACTGCACAACCCCATAAGCTACTGAGCTATAATTTTAATCGTACTTAAATATAGGTTGTCTGTCTGTTTGTCTGTCTGGGCGGTAAACAGCGTGACCTCTAGAAAATATGTCTCGCTTACGGTGGGTAAAATTCAGTTCAAGAAATTTTCTTCCAGCTGTATGAGTAGGAAACCTGCAGTGAAAGACTGAATAGACCTCGAAGAAAACTAGATAACTTGGTTTTATCAACTGAGTTAGCCACCGTAAAGAGATTCGAAAGCTGACGTTTCGAGCGTTAGCCCTTCGCTCTGACGAAGGCCGGACTCAGTAACGCCCGAAATGTCCGCTTTCGAATCTCACATTATCAACTCAGTTGATAAAACCAAGTTATCTTGTAATACTCCCTACGGACGCAGCACCACAGTTTCTTTAGAAACTTACCCCCTTTATTCACTTGAAGAAAACTAGTTTGTTTTGATTTTTCTTGCAGTTAACCGTAGATACCAACAAACCCCCTGTAAACCTGGCTGACATATTTCCTGGTGAGTAATAGTCGGTTGTCCTATGTCGTCTCCACTATTTGAATGACATTATGTGTCATTTCAGAGGCTCAGATAACTTACTAGATAGTAGTAAACTCAACAATAATGGTTTGCTTCGGAGGCTGGGTGTCCTGTGCTAGAGCCTGCTCACAGGTTAGCGAGCCTGCTCACAGGTTAGCGAGCCTGCTCACAGGTTAGCCTTGTTGGGCGAGGCGTCCCCTCAAGAAATTGCCTCCTGTATTGACAATTTCGCCACTTTTTCAATCCATCGTATATTTTTTTTTTCTGTAGATATGGTAAACGATGCTGTCATTCCAATGGCAGCAGTTGGTATCCAGTACTTTTCTGGACCGGTTGTCACTATCCTCGCTTCAAAAACATCACGTATGTATGCTCCGACTTACAGAGCGATCTTTGCTGACATTTTTCCTCATGAACATACAACTTCACTCTGAGAAGACATCATGCTAGTTACCAATTGACGACAAGTATTTAGAGCTTGTGAAACGTAGCAAGTGAAAGTGGTGAAATGTTTGGCTCTTTGGGTGTAGTATTCACTGAAAAATGGGTTTTCAAAAACTGCAAAATTTTTGGGTGGCAAAAGCGCTAATGAGCTCTTATATTCTCCTTTAAAACCCTTTTCGCACAAAAAGTAAGTATTCAGTACATTTGGCTCAGATTACTTGGGACAGTATTCAGGACTAATGTTTTTGTAGCTCCATCAGAAACTGTTCGCTTATGCTAATGAGGCAAATATTGCAAACAAAGGGTCGCCTATTGTTATCTAACGATTTTCACCCATGTGACCAGGCCTAATCTAAGTAAACATTACACTATGTATTTGGCCAGTTCCGAGTTTTTTTCTCGTCAATTTCAGAACTAGTCCTCGATAAGAACTTTCCTCGTGAAAATAACTTTGACTCGCTGGTATGGAACTCAAGGTGAAATGAAACACATTTGCATATGAATGGTTTCTCTCAAAGACCCCTTTTGCCAGGGAGGCAAAGAACATATTTTCGCTCGCGCGCGATTGGTCAAAACTTGTCACGTGAATGAATATGCCCTGAGCATTATCCGAGTGATATTCCCTAATTTTCAAAACTGCGCGTGTTGCAAAAAACTATTTGAAGGATAATAAACATAATAGGCTCCATTTGGCGTGAAAATATGCTCAGATATTTGTTCTTGAACATTATCTGTTCTTCGTGGCTCAGATTTCCTCGAGCTTTGCTCTCAGAAAACTGCTTACTTCTCGGAACAGATAATGTACACGGACAAATATCCCAGCATAGGGTCAGCATACGTTCATGCCAAATGGAGGGTATTGTTTATATATTCGATCTCTGTTTCTTTTTCTCCGCAGAGAGATACAGAATCCAGTGTGATGTGTTTCAGGGGATGTGGCTTATTCTGCACGAGGTTTGCAAGCGGCTAGACGCACATTTCAAGAAAAACAAGGTACAGTAAAACCTTAGACAGCTTCCACACTACGCCGGAAGAATTTGGAAAAACGTAGCTTTACTTCTCCGGTTAGGCCTACCACACGAATCCGTCTCGAAAACGGAGCTTTTCGAAAACGCTCTTCAAACCGTAGGAATTTGAATACGCCGACTTTTCGTTTTCGTGTGGACGTAAAACGTTTTAAAAACAGAGGTTTTCGAAAACGATGGCGTCATGATAATCATGTTGTTTCCATGTCCGAGTTCCTTCAAACACAAATCCTTACTACATGTAGTTTTGATGAGTTTCTTTGAATTTCTTTTCAGGACTCTGTTCAGTGCCGAGCTTCTTTCATGGGCCCGTTACCGCTCCAGGAGTATTACGAACTTATAGATGCACACTTTGAGGTAAATATTTTCTTTTGTTCCTTTTTCTGTTCAAATTGTGTTCTTCTACCAGCCCTTGCTTCAAAAAGTTACCTTCCTTTACTACAGCGCGAATAAATATTCGTCGCTCCTTGCCCGCTCCAGTCTTTCCTCGCTTGAGAGAGACGTCGAAGATTGGGGCCGAAAAATTCGGCATCTTTGCTTGGTTAATTTTGCGTTTAATTTTCGCACGCAAGTGATGGGTTTACGTTCAGTTTTTTCTTCGTAAGATCACTGTGAAGTGGTGTTAGTTGTATGAATATTATATATTATTACAAGACTCAGGCAGTCAGAGGGCCAATAACTAAAATAAACCAATCAAAATGCTCTATTGCTGGTCCAATATTCTCTAAGTATTGGACCGGGCATTGTCCCGAATGATCCCGCACGTGTGCATGGAATTTGTGAAAAAGATTTCTTCAGTCGTATAATAAATCTGTTATTAACCAAGCTTGTTCGGGACCGTACTGGGAGAGATATCGGCCCGACGTCAAGACCTCGGGTCGATATTCTCTGGTGTGGACCTCTGGGTCAGGTGATAATCAAATAGTGAGCATGTTGCACGTTTGTTATTCACAGCAACGTTGTAACAAGACCAAATATCGCGAGCTGTTAGCACAGCGGGCTCAACAGTTTCGAGCCATCCAGAGAAGATTGTTAACAAGATTCAAAGACAAGACCCCAGCACCACTTGCGAACCTCGACACACTGCTGGATGGGACTTACAGACAGGTAATCAAATTTAGAAATCACAGCAGTGGCGCATCACGAGTGCATCTGGAACTTATGACGAGTGATGAAGGTCTGTTTCTCCTCAAACTGTTTGTACGCTGCGAGAGAGACAGATGATGAGAATTTAGAAAATCATCATTTAACTGGCTAAGCTTATTAGGCAGAACACCAACACTGGGTTAAACCAATAGAGAGAGAGAGATCCAGTTGCAAATATCATCCACGCCTATCTAATCATGAAGGTTATTTATTTAGCCCCAGTCTCAGATTGCGAATTGCGAAGAACTGATAAAGGGAATGCTTTTGGGAAGAGAACAAGTTTTTATTGAGTACATGATTATCTTATTTCTCCTTGGGAGCCTCAGCACATATTAAAACAGTTCTGGCAACCATTTGGCATTCAGGGCCGGGTGGTTCAAAAGTGGGCTAACACTAACCCAGGATTAAAAGTTAACCGAAGTATTAATTTGTCTTCTATTAGAATGTTTTTCACTGCTTATGTTTTGTGTAGTTTGAGATTATTCAAGTTCAAAACTGAAGGACAAACAATATAAACAGAAAACCTCACCGAAAAGTTACGAAACTCAAATAAAAGTTCTCCAGTCGCTAGTCCTGGGTTAGCTTAATCGGGCTTTGAACAACCCAGCCCTGGAGAATTGATATTTCGACCTTCTTTTGTCAAGGGAATTTAAGCTATTAAGTGTTTCCTTCTGTGCTAGTTAGTTTTGAGGGAGCGTTCTTTTCTTTAGTAAGGTATCTCACGATTACTCTATGTTAAGGTTCTCTTTATCCTCTCTCAGCTCTTAGCGTTAGGTGAGGCCGAGGAGGAATGTGAACGGGCCATCGAAACAGCTGCTTATAACTTATCGTGCGGGACGCGACTTTTAAATTTCCTCATCAAGTAAGTTAATAAAACCTAACGTTAAACTTAAGGTTGAAATCTGGGATTCGAAATGCCGACTCTTGATGTAGATCGAGTATTGTTGAGAGTTGAATCTGTCGATTTTGTGAGAGTAATCACGTCCAATACTCTGAAATTCTTTCGTTTGTTCAACCTAACGTCGTCTTTAGTAGAAAAAGAAACTCAAAACAACGTTTCTCGGATATCGCCACGCAGTTAACTATCGCCAACTAAACAAAGAAACAATGAAAAGATTACTGAACTCTGTCGTGAGAGTGCTCGATGCAAATACACACACTTTTTCAGCAGGAGGGCAACTGAGCTTCTTTAAGAGAAAAAACTTTCCTCTAGAAGGTCAAACCAGGAGGGTAAAATCATCCTCACAGCCGGTCAATGTGCTCGGTGCCAAGCCCTTAATAAAACCCCTGCATGCAATGCGAAAATACAATATTAATTTTTATTAAATAATTGAGCCACTACGCGCGCTCTCATTGATCGAAAGGTGTGTTTAGATGAGAGTAGGTAAACACGGTTGTGACGTTTAAGATTCGTGCGTATTTGTGAGAATTATTTTATAAAAGCAACAAAGCACTTTCTCCGTGTTTATATAGCCTCATCTAAACACGAAGAGTTTTGGGAGAATTCTCGAAAGTTTTGCAAACCCTCAACTACTTTTCGGGTTTGCATAACTGTCCCGAATTCTCCCAACCCTTCTCGTAAGGCTATATAAACACGGAAAACGTGCTCTATTGCTTAAATAATTCACGTGTGGAAGCTAGTCAAAGTAAAGTGGGGCAATCTGCAGCTTGAAAAACTTTGCCCAAAAAATTGTTCCTTATGCTTTGAAAACGATCTTGTTTGTTTATTTCTTTGCAGGCTATGGACTAACATGACAGATAAAGACTTTGAGGTACTTCAGACTGCGCTATCTCCAGAAGTATCCGAATCAGAGGAACAGGTATGCTGTCTTGAACACTACTTGCCCGTAACCAGTGACAGATTTCTGCTAATTGGAGCCTGTGAAACAAGGGTCTTGGAACAAATAAGGCGAGAATATTATTCGCACTCAGAGTCCTTTGGCAGCATTCGTAGGCAACTTCAAAGTCCAAAACCTCAACGCGTTGGAAGTCCTTGCTGTAAATTTGGGCTGTAAAATTGTGGTTTACCTTATCTTTGAGGCCTTTCAAATTCTTTTTTCTACAACTTCATAATTTTTACTGCTGCGAAGTTGTTTCATCAAGTGATATGAGAAAGAACGAAGCATAAAGCTTCGACCGCTTCGCATCCATAATTGCGGTTGTTTTGAAACTTTGAATTTTCTTCATGTGAGTAACTGTGAAATGGTCACATTTTGTGATGTCTTACATGAAACAAAACAAAAAACGCAAACAAACTCTCGAGAGTACGCAGTATGGACTGCAAATCATCTTTAAGTCCTTGAAAGTCCTGTTAAATCCCTGCTTTGAGCAATTATTTAAAAAAAAAAACAATTTTGGTAGCGTATTCAATGAGTGTAAGGATTGAGCAAGCCATTCAACGAAAGTCGCAAACGACTGCTAGAAATCGTTCAGTCCGAAAAATGAAATTACGGATATACGGATAGAAGACATATGAACTCTCCTGGTTATGGGCTCCTGTAAATACTGTATTCTTGTGCGACTGATACATTGTCTTTTGATCGCTGACTGACAGTTAGTGCTAAAGGGTATTTGATTATTTAATTTAACGTTTGTTTGTTTGTTTATTTGCTTGCTTGCTAGGGCTGGGAAGAAATCACAGACGCCGCCATTACTCATTTATTGCGGACCTGTCTAGCTAAAAGTGCAAAAGATCAAGCCGGTTTGTATTTACTTATGAACCACTCTTTCATCAGGGGGAATAAGTACCAGTTGTTCATCAACTCCAGTCTCTAATGGGTTATGCCGGAATGAACCCGCAGATTACGTCACGAAGTTAGTAAGCAACCGCTCGTGCCATGTTGGTGTGATACTTTGAAGTACTGCTGATTGCTCGTGTTCGGGTGTTGCAGCGGTGCTTTGCATGAAGCTGATGATAAATGTTTTACGTAGGACGTAAAGTTAATACGAAATTATTGAAAAACGTTGTGTTAGGAGCTCTTATTCCGGCTGAGGGGGTGTTAGTTAGAAACGTCAAAATGTGTATGTGAAAAAGGAAAAGCACAAGCGTCCTTTGTCCTTTAACTACCTCTTGTTGAACTCCGCAGCACCTCGGTGCTAAATCCAATGATTTTGGCAATCAAAGAAACGTGTCTGTTGGCTCTTTGTGTGTAGTGATAATCAGTGTCCTTTGTTTTTGCTTGTAGTTGGAGTTTCCGCTATGAAGATTCCTACAGACACTAGCAAACTAAAGAAACACATTGCATTGATGTGTGATCGCCTTAACAAAGGCGGCAAGCTTGATTTGTCCATGTCGTCACAGACTGGGGAACCCCCTGTTCAGCAGCAGCAACAGAAGGCGGTTAACCCCCTAGAACCTCTGAGCGAGATCCAGGAGGAAGAGGACGAGACAGGTAACTCTCAATAGTGATCAACACCTTATTTCTTCTTACAAGTTTAATATACTGTCAAGCGGAGAGCTGATGAGAAATAAGAAATTCGCCAACTAGGGTGTGTTACCTCGATAAACCACGAAATTCTCAGACCTAACAGTCTTAGCATAACAGTGAGAATTTAAGGAGAATTCGCATTCCCAGCTTGGTCTTTATTTACAGATAGCACATCGGCACCCTCCACAGCTGACGTTGACAGCTCGTCCGAGATCTCCGACACGGAGTCTGTGTCGAGTGGCGGAGAACTACCCCAGCGGTTACCTCAGCTGAATCACTCCAGGAAACCTCTTCCAGACTTAAACAAGAGAGTGCTAGTGACACCTGGGTCTGAGGAGGAAAGTATGGTGCTCAAGGGAATTGGGGCGGCTTCCGTGGCGAATGGTTTGCCCGAAGATCACGAAAGAGCGTTATAACGCAGATTAGTTACTCTTCGGATTATCACGCAAAATTACGCAGTTGTCACACAACGTCGCGCAGGCAAGAGTTGTCACGCAACGTTGCGTAACGTGCTAAGAAACAGTCTTGACGTAGTACTAATATTGATGTGTCTTCTCATAATTTCATCATTATAGCCATTTTACCTTCACATTAGCCATCAAGAATCATTCATGATGCAAGTCGTGTGTGTGACATGGTGTTTAGTCACTTTGGTGTTTTTAAGAAGTATTTGTCATCATGCCACAAGTTGCCAATTCGCATGGAGTAAATTTGTTTTTAGCCCTATATTAATATGTATCAAGAATTCTCCTACTGGTTAAGAGCCCTTTCAGACATGTACATAGTGTAGACTACGAGCAGACTCTCCTTTACTCGAAAATCCGTGGGGAAGAACAAAAAGAAGAACGCAACATAAGTGATCAGCCGTCTTGAGCGTGCGAGCGTGACATGCGAAGCCTGAAGCAGCGCCGACGGGCGCGCGACTCACGAAAAGTGCGCGCAGTCACGCGCGCGCGTTCACTTGTTTTGCGGTCTTCCTCACGGGTTCTCGAGTAAAAGAGAGACTGCTCGCGGTCTAGACAGTTTGGCTCACTGTTACGGTGAAAAAAATAATTTTGTGTAAAAAGGTTAAGTTATAAGATAGAGTGTGCTTCAAATTGACGCTAGGTCTTCGATTAACAATTTAATGTACAGCTAAATGTAATGTATGATTGTACAGCCTCCTGTTAAGACATGAAATGTGTCTGTATTGTAAAGTTGTAGAATGTTGTACTATAACAGTTTCATGTCACATCATCGAGTTTTCAATTCCCAGCGACTCTCTAATCAGTTTTTTACAAGTTAGTTGTTCTGTCTCCGCCTTAATCCTCCTCCATAGTATCGATATCTGTTTTCTTTAACCTAATTACTTTTTTGTGTGTTTTTCTACCCTGGAAAGTTTGTATATAAGAAAAATCACTTTAAGTATTATGACATCCTGTAGCTCTCAAGTTTTGCCATCCAGCTTACTATGAAATGCCGTAGTTTATAAATACTCACAAAATGGACCACTGCTCGATGAATCAAGCCGAATCTAGTAAATATGCTCTGTCACAAGCCGCTGTTCAGGAAAGGAGCCCGCGCTCCTTCCCAGAAGTCTATTCTCGGGAAGGAACGTACACCTGACTCGAGAGAGCGGCGGATATCGAGACTAGAAGATATGGGACTAACCGTGCTATTTTTCACAAAGAATTGTTGGCTAGGAGGTAAACACTGCCCAGGACATTTCTTTGTTAAAAAAACCCTGGCAAGTTTGGGGTCCCATATGTTTATGAGTTTGTAACGAATTCTTAGTAAACTTCACATACGTACTATAAATTGATAAAGGATAAATTGATCTATTGTGCTGTTTTTTTGTTCATACGAAAAATACGAAAAATTGTTGATGTTGAGCGGTCCATTGGCAAGTCGATGGGAGTGCGTTATTATTAGATATTTATATAGCTCGGATGTGTCGCTAAATTAAAGAAAGTTATAAATGTTGATGCGTTACGTTGAATTGTTATCTTTTAACTCTTCTTAGGGGCGTGGCTGCATTGTTTGGCAAAGTAGCATGCGACTGTGCTTTCTTTTCGGGAAACTCTTCCCCCCCCCCCCCCCCCAAAAGCCAAAAAAATAAGAAAACAAAAGCGGTTACAAACAAATAGACAACGCATGTTCTTAAAAACTAAACTGTATTGACTTAACGTTTCGTATGTTGTTACAACATACATCTTCAGAAGTGACGGTTATAGCTATAGCTAAAAGTTATAAATTTAAAATTTTGACTTGTTCAGTTCAATGTTGTGAAGTTTGTCTCTTATAGGAGAGGTTTTGCACTAGGCGTGAAAGAGAATTCTAGCTGTTGAATTTACCTCTTAGTTATAAAGTGCTTCGAAAATCTAAACCTCGATAAATAACATATACATATATATTGCCTTTCAAAGTGTAAAGACTAATTTTTATATAACAACATTCGACTTAAAGCTCGATATTCCTTCGAGCGAATAGTTATTACAAGAATACTATAACTTATGCAATTTTTTCCAACTTGAATACAAAGGGATCCCGCTTGCAGATGTTTAGGCTCGATTTCCGCCGTTTCCTCGGGTCCAGTACCCAAGCGTCCTCCATGGGAGAGAAGTGCGGGCTCCTCTCCCGCACAGCGGCTGGTAATCGGGTCTAACAGGTTCTGAGCTACAACAACACTTACGAGAGAAAACTACTGATGAATGACAGAATGGTGTAGTTAATACAATTTCAACTATCGTGGCCAGGGCTAGAACCCAGGCCTCCTCTATGAACGGTTCTAACTGCATAGTCGGCAGTTTGCCACGCGGTCCCTAGTCGAATACTACCATTGGAGGTTATTTATAGAACCAACATCTTCGCTTATTTCGTTGTTATGAAACCTCATTACGTAAGAACCGGGTACGTAAGAACCGGGGGGGAATCCCACGCAAAAGTGACGGGGGTGCTCATCGTGCCTTTTAGGGGTTAAAAAAGCGGGTTTGGTATCTCTAAGGGTGTTCAGCATTTCAACTTAAAAATGTTCCACAGCGGGAACTTTCGCGGTACCTTTTAGGATATTGAGCCGAAAAAAGTCAAGGTCTGTCAATTTGTTTCTTTAGAATTGGTATATCTTAGGGGTGAAACAAATTTCAGGCCACGCCCACAGAATGGGTCTTGGTACTTGCGGTTTTTTTTCAAAATTTCCGACGAGCAATCCCGACCTTTTTTATATAGTAGTCTCACCCCGGGGTCAAAATACCGCAGGAAAAAAGCCTTTCTGGTGCTGCTAAATATTTGTCTATAAGTCAATTCCATGAGTACCTCACGCCGTCTAGACAAAGACGACGTGGAGCCATTAGCTGTTGTAGACTTGAAAATGTCTTGTGTTCATGTTCCATTACTTATGGGTTTTTCCTTTCTCTGGCATCGCCTTGTAATGGTATTGTTCCTTAACTCCTGTTGTGTCATTTAAATACTTCCTTGGGACTCTACAAGCTAGGCCGGGTTTGTTGAACAACTGACCAACTGTTGCTAGTATGATGAAAGCTACGTACTGCTGTTTGCTAAGCTATCTTCATCTGCCATTCTCATTGTTGAGTCTTTTAATCCACTGGTGGTTTCTCTTGGTACTAACAGCCGCTACGCGCAGTTTACTCTGAATTAAAGCCAGCTGTTGAAGAATTTAAAACAATACAAACAGTCAGAAAAGCTGAAAATGTCTTCTGTATTAGTACTGATTTACGCCGTAGCCTCATGCGCTCTCTGGATTCGTCACACAATCTTCCTCGGGTAGAAAGATTGCGTGACGAGCCCAAAAAGCTTCTACGTAGAAAGCTAATTAGGTGATTATTAGTTTCCCAATTTGCAGCCATTATTTGAGTCGTCACGCAACGCTTGCTCCGGCTTAGAAGGGTGCAGCGTTACATGCGTGACGATTGGAACAACGATTGCAAAGCCAAACCATTGTGTGTTGTATGTTAGTATTTCCTTGCAACTTGTCTTCAAAAAACGGCTTCAAATTGCATAGTGAATAGGGCAAAAGCGCTAGAAACGACAAGGCAGTTGCGAGGTTATGTCACAGTAACAATGATGTGTGCAACTTCATTTAATTTCCTTTTTTTTTTGCGCGAGGCAATTTGTAGGAAAATTGATGTCAGTAACCGTGGAAACAGGACCCACAAATCACGCGATTTCATCTCGCGCTCCGATTGGTTATTTAGAATTGTACAGTCTTGAGCTACAATCGTTTACAAATCTGGCGCAAACTTTTAACTGGCAAAGAGTAAGCGAAATACAGTTAAACTATTTTTCACTAACTATTATGTATAAAGTATCAATAACATTTTATTTTAGTGTCGGTGGATAGTGAATGATTTATACCTCGCACTTTTTCAGCTCGATCGGTAAATATCCTCCGCTTACTCACCTCCGCTCTACCTATCGGATAAATTTCTCACATGAACAGGAAAGTTATGTGTTGACCTTCTCACTGAATTTAAGTTTTTCTTACTTAAACAGAATTACACCGGTTTTAAATGGAAACGAAAATGAAAGGTCTCTTTTACCTTGAGGAAGGATTATTAATTTAGTTAGTAATAATTTTAGCGGTTTCTTTTAAATATGGGTTAGTAATTATCCCGAAACAGAGTTTAATTAAGAGTTTAAATTATTGAAAGCAACTTACTTGATCTCATTTGTATTTTGTCGCTTTTCATATTTGCCACAGAGTTAGGATTTCACAATGAGTATTAGATGTTAACAAAGCCCTTGCACTATGGAATAGTCAAAGCTTACCAAATAGTATTAGGAAGTAATGTTTGATTAGATTGTTATACTCCGCCTCAGCCCTTTCGATCGTCAAGCTGCCGTGAAGGGTGCAAGAGAGATCTGGAGATCGCAGTCCTTATTTCTTGATTACTGGAAAACTTCCAATATGAAACTTAGGCCCAGTTCACAGTACTATGTCGGAGGAATTTGAAAACGGAGGTTTCACTCTCAAAACGTATCAAATGCTTTCCGTCCTCACTACGCAGGAGGAACTTAAAAACACAACAGTCACCGGTCATGAGTAAAACTCGTGCAAGTAAATGTCATGAACATCGTAACGTCATCGTTTACGAAAAGCTTCGTGAGGGGGGCGTAAGGGGGGGGGGGGGGGATCCGAAAGCCGCAAAACAGCGTAGAAAACATTAAAAAGCGCAATACCGCATCGAAATTTACCAAAACACCGCAACCTTAGTTACAAGGGTACTAGATGCCGTCATAAATACTTTAGGTTCACCATTCCATTAGAATCACGACCTTATTTATTTAGTCAATGCTTTCCGAGAGTTTTTGGTGAAAATTCGTCAAGATGCTAGTTTTTAAGCTCAAATATCCCGAACACGAGCTCGGAACACCGATTTTTTTTTGTTACAATCCACAGAATCAGCACTACATTTTGAAAACTTAGTAAACCGCTTAGTCTTACAGAACCGCAATGTATACTGCAAGTTAAAATAATATTTTAAACTGCGGTTTTTTTTGTATGGTATTTCGGAAATTTATTTATTTATTATAAATTTCCGAAATACCATACAAAAAATAAACTCTTACGCCCCCCCCCCCCTCCCTTCGTTTTCAAAATGTCCACACTAAAACGTAAAGTCCTGGCCCCAGTTGTTCAAAGGCTGGATAACACTATCCACCGGATAAATCACTATCCAGTGGATAGCGTGGTTTGTTTTGTTAACACTTATCCACTGGATAGTGATTTATCCGGTGGATAGCGTTATCCAGCCTTTGAACAACTGGGGCCAGGCGTTTTCAAATTCCTCCGGTTTGGACAGCGTTTTCGAAAAGCTCTGTTTTCGGTCCAAATTAGTGTGGACGGAAGGCCTAACCGTAGAAATAAAGTTCTGTTTTCAAATTCATCCGGACTAGTGTGAACGGTGCCTGAAACTTTTACATTTCCCTCCGATTATTTTCATTGTTGTGTATCCCAAACATCTCCACATCCCACATGGCGGCTCGTCTGTCCGAGAGGGACTGTGACATAGCACCAAACCAGTGAATGGTAATTAGTATTTTCTCACAATCTGATTGGTTAATGACGAGCAGAATAAATTGCAGATATCTCACCTGTGGAGGACATTTCCACATTTGAATACATTTTGTCCTTTGACTATTCCACACTGTCCCTGCCGGACACCGACAACCAGGCACGCAAGACCTGCTGGGACACGGGACGCTTACGTCATCCTTGTTGTCGCACGTCCGCTGACATACGGGAACGCAGTCATCAAAGACAGCGCCTCCTTTGCAGGAAACTCCTTACAATCAGGAAAATAGAAACTCAAACTTTATCTTGGAGTTGTTGACTGCTTAGTGCAGTGCAATTTTATAGTTAATTTAAGTGAGTGCAAAGGGTCGATTATTTTAGATTTAAAACTAATTTTTATTATGGTGCATGTGTATAGCAAAAGCACAGTTCACAGTAAACTATGGATTCCTTTATGAATGTATTCTGCTACCCCTGGGATGCAAATGTGCTCAACTTCCCTTCCCAGCTGCAGGTACATTCCAATATCCCCGGGATATGAATATATTCCGCTATACCAAGGATATGACTGTATTACACTTAGAGACTTACCACAAGTATTTTTCCTGCCCCAGTTCACTGAGAGGCCTTCTCGCCTGCACGCACGCGCGTAAGCCATCACTGCCTCGCATTCACATCGCCTTCCAGAGCACTGGCACACGTCTGCAATACAGGACCAGAAGTAGGCGTTGGGCTTCACCTTTTTGTGACAGTTTGCAAACTGCTTCTTGATTGGCCAGCAGCGCTTGTGAGCTCGCCAATAAACCCTCAAGCGGTTGAGGCATTTTGAAACGGTCGAGTCCACGGGAGGGGAGGCTGCTTTTTCGCATCCGTGACTCCTTCGACCTAGAGACCAACCCTCTCCGAACTCGCGAGCGGACGAAGCAAGCCTGCCGCTTTTCAGCGCAAAATCGTCTTTCGAATTGCCGTTGAAATTGCCGCACAGTCCGCACACTTTTCCCT
The DNA here is from genome assembly GCA_964020085.1 of Micromussa lordhowensis. Taxonomy (NCBI): domain Eukaryota; kingdom Metazoa; phylum Cnidaria; class Anthozoa; order Scleractinia; family Lobophylliidae; genus Micromussa; species Micromussa lordhowensis. The sequence goes on along the minus strand of OZ026607.1, from coordinate 19,754,633 downwards.
TGAAGCTTTTCGGGACGTGTATCTCGATAAAACCATTGCCATCCCATTGGACTTGAACACCGATGTCAGACACCAGAGTAATGGTGAAGCTCCCCTTCGTTATCTGGAACTGAGGGAGATGATAGTAAGGTAACTCCACATCTGATTTGTTCACTTTCACCAGTAGGTCCTTGTGTAACACAATCGTCGTGTCACCCAGATGGATCGTGAGGGCCTTAGACCAAGCGTACACGTTGGAGAATCGCCGCTCAGTACGCATGCGTATAGTAAACTTTTCGGTGACACAGTCTGACGTCAGTTGGTAGCGACAAGTGCCTTGAAAGTTGAACATTTGGCCGTCAAATGTTTGGTAGTGTGGGTCTCCATATGACGTACAAACACCACTCTCTGAAAAATGTGAAATATAGAAAATGTTCCTATATAAATATGTTCCTAAATGTTTTTTACAAATGTGACCTTAAATGATCCAAAACTTAATTGATTCTGTTACATAAGCCATTTCAGTCCCTGAAGTAGTTACTTCATTTTTGTTCTGAAATTCTAGGTTTAACATGTATCAGTTTTATTTCTTGGCATGTACTATTTTTCTTTCCTAGCGTGGTTTTCTAGGATTCTTTCCATTATGCCAAACCGACCGGTCAGAGATCAGTGAGAATACCCGAGACATTTTCCGATTAACTGGGCCAACCAATAGGAATGGCTCTTACCGTTTTTAATTCCTTTCTGAATTCCCTAATTAGGGCAAAGGAGCGGTTTGTCAAAAATGGAACGACGAATTTCGGTCGAAATATCCGACCGAAAAAAGTGGACCACCTCCAGAGGTGATCGAATATTCCAGTGGGAAGAAACCGAAACAGACCTTTCCATTTGAATTTCGATCGAAATTTCTGGAATCTTTGGCATAATGGAAGCACCCCTACTAGTTTCCAAATATGGTCAGTCACATGATTTCCATATATGGTAATCGTGTCAATGCTCAAGATGGCGGACGTTTCTGTGCAGTACAAGTTATGATAAACCAGTGGCGATATCTCATCGAAATGCCATGCAAAGCTTACGCAAAACTACGAGAGGTGAAAGCAAAAACGACCATGTAGCGTTGCTAACCGATTGATGCTCTCAAATCCTCAGTCGAATGTTTCAAAACGAAAGTTCTAAGACGTGTAAATCGGCTGGTTCTAGAGGCCCGCTCGTTTGTTCCCAACAACTTAACTTATTTTCAGGTAGGATATTAATTTGCCTTGTGTTATAAAAGTTTTACTATAAACTGTGCGAGGTATTGGGCAATAGTGACTCAACAATATATTGTCTCGACCAACATGGCAAATATGCCGTCAAACTCATAACACAATTCAAACAAGGCTTGTTCACACGCGACATGCTTGAAGCACAAAATGCGTAGGTTCACTTAGCGTGATTGTTAGACGGTCCGTGGTCGCTATCTTCTCACTCCCTCCATGCAGCGACTGAGAGTGACAAGTGCTCATTAGCATGGGTAATAAAATGGTGACAAGTGAAATTAGGAGATATTTTCACGCGCGTTTTGACAAAATTCTAATAATTTCCGAGTCTTTAGACGAGGAAAATTATTTGAATTTTGACAAATCCCATATGAAATTATTTCTTGATTTCACTAGTATACTATATAACTCTAATATCATGGGTGAAAAACTGCACTTTCAATCCTGGATGTTTGACTTGATTATTATATGGACAAATTTTCGCCTTAAACGTTGCCATGACAATTTTGTAATTTCACGCGTGAAATAAAAAAAATGACGAGTGATTAGTCTGTCACCTAGGATATTATGAAAGATTTTGTACTTACCCTCAATGCATTGCGGGCAGCAACTTCCAGGAACCTGACCTGGTGCCTTACCCTTCAATAAACAAAGAATTAAAAAAACTACTTTTAATAAACACGACATAAATTGTCACTTAATAATGTTTCTTGTAACATTTTGACTTTGTTCCAGTACCAGGTCGGTCCAAAACCTATTAAGTCTGGGAACTGATAAGAAGCCAAAACGTCCACATGTCAATGATTTGCATGCGTGATTACTTGCTTTATACCCGGGGGGTACTCTGTAAATCTTTGGGCAGGGGTGTACTGCTGGTAGATAAAAGGCTGCTCGGCCTATAGAAGGCAAGCCATGCTAGTAGAAATACTACCCGTTCCATACCAGATCAAAATTTTGAAAAATACTAGGAGCACTTGCATTATACATCCGTAAGGCTGTTTAGTTCTATTTCTTTCTGTTAGCTTCTATTTGTTCTACATTCCTTCTATTCTATAGCATTACCAAGTGTTCTAGTATAGTCCTTATTCAGTGCTCACTTTGTCTTCTGTGTTGTATGTGTACCGGCCTAAACTTGTATTAATACATCTGTGGATCTGACGGCCTGCGCTTTTCAACTCGCTAGTTATTGCAGATAGCCAGGCCTCTAACTCTATTATTATATAACTTTGTTAAATATTTCCGTGATCCCAAGGAGAATAAAGCTTGTTGTTGTCTGTATAATCAGCCTTACATTTTAATTTGCCAATTAATAACACTTGGAGTGGGTTTGAATACTTGCATTCCTGTCTAAGAGACATTTGGAATGGGACTGCGACATCATATTTCATACATCGTGTGGGTCTCTCTTGAAGCATCCAAGTGGCCTTCTAATTATGAGGAAGTAAAACTACTATTGTGTTTTGTACACAATAAGCAAACATCCACTACTCACTTCCGAGCACTTGAGTGATTCTGTAGAGGTGCATTTCTGAAGTTCACACGTCACAGTTCCATTTGTACAGGAGCAGATCTGACAATTCCTCGCGAACCACGACTCGTTATTCTGTTAAACGATAAAAGAAAACGCAATCAATGTAAATCTAGAACTCGCTGGGATACGTTTGAGTACTGCGATGCCCTTTGGTCCACTCTAGAGCACGTCAGTTCATTTCAAGATTCTTGAGACAGTTCAAGGACACTTTGCACCACTTCTGAAGCACTTTGACCTACTTCTGAGCAAGCACTTCCAAGATTTCGTGGCACTCTTAAGTATTTCCGGAACACATCGAAGCACTTTGAACGAGGCCCTTAAACCATTTAAAGCACGCTTTGAATCGATTTGAGGTATTCCATTTGAAGTAATTTGGATGGTTTATGTGAATTGGTAGGAGTGGAGGGATAACACTAACATAGTCATCGAGTTCCCTGTGCGCCTCAAGTGAAGGCTGTAACTAGATCGCAAGGTATTCATGTATGGGTCATGGATCGTGACATTTAAGATTCTTCCTGAAAACCTAGATGGCGTCAATTGGAAGACAACACTTTAGAACAAGAAGTCCAAACTCTTTCCACATACTGACGAATTCATAATAACAGCGGAAGCTCCTTTAGAGAGACAGGAAATCTGTGCGTTCTTGTCAACGTTTCCTGCTTTAGAGAATTGGCTTAAAGTCGAACCTCTTCACAACCGCCCCCTTGGGGACAGGAAAGTGGCCGTTATGGGGAGGTGGGGTGAAATATGACACTTCTCTTTCGTGGTTGCAACATTTTCATCTTTTTTTTTTTTGAAAAAAAAGCTTATTGTATCATGTAAATACATAACACAATCAAAATCGATGGATGAAACAGAAACCAAACAGGAACAGGGGCCAACAACGCGCGGGGTGCATCAAGTTTTGCCACCTTTTACAATAAAAAATGGGGTTTTGTATACACGGTTCATCAGTCGTTGATTAACTAGCCGTTGTGGCGGAGGTTATTTTAGCAGTTGGGACGCGCTTCAGTGGCTGTCGCCGTTGTAGAGAGGTGGCCCGCGTTGTAGAGAGGTTAAAATAAGAGTGAATGTATGGACCATCCGCCGGTACAAAAAAATTGGCCGTTGTAGAGAGGTTATCGATAGTGGAGGTTCGACTGTACTGAGTTATTTATTCAAGATTATTAATACCTGGTGTGTTCTTTCTTCATGGGTACACGATGTCGATCCTACCAGAAGAAAAGAATTCTTTGATTAGTTGCCATAGAGACAAGCAGTCTGTCCCATATTCTGTCAATCAGTTGCTGAGAGTGAAGGAGGGAGAACTCAAGTTGTTAGCTCTAAATGCAGTATGTTGATAGTCTAGTCGTATGTTATCCAATTTCTCATTGCTCAACCAAATGATTAGTGCTACTAAGTATTTTTTTAGGAAACCCAGTGGTTTACAATCTGTTGAGCTGCACAGCCGTTCACTGTCGATCAATAGTATAGAGTTCTATCACGAATCCCGTTCTCTGATTGGCTACGCTACTCAATATCTAGTTTGATTTTTCACTCTCGATTTCTATGCGTGATAGTTGTTGACTCAGGCTGCGCCCTTGTCAACTATCGCCCGATAGAATTCTGGAGCTCATGATGTCATTTGCTATAAAAATTAGAAAATTTGCTACAACACAGTCTAACGGCTCAACTCTACTTAAAATAAGTCCATATAACACAGCATAAAGTGTCCTTCATAAACCCGTGTGACCCACAGAAGCTTGATGACCGAAAAGAGAACGGCAAATGTACAAATGTCATGAACCGTGGGAGTCGTTTAGGCCCGTCAACCCTATTTTACAATAATACTGTACGAGATCGGGCGCGGTCTTTCGCGTATTATGGCCAAAAAACATTGAACAAAAAATCTCTCTTATTGATAGTATTTACTTAGCTCACGAGCCAAGCTTGGGGCTCACAATCTATTGTGGTCTCAGGCTCTCTTTGCTCATCCCACTTAAAGGAGCTGCATTACGAATTGTGCGTCTTGGAAAGTTTAGCCTCAATTTTTCAAGTTTGTCGTTTGTAATCCGTGTTAATCTTCTCCATCCTTAACCATCCTTGTTCCTTTATGGTTTATTATTATCTCTTTGGTATTTTTCTATCTTTGTAAGCTATTATTTTCAGGTTTCCTTATAATTTGGAACGAGGCCAAACTAACTTACTCCTTGCATTACGTGTGCAATGTCAATACTTTGATACTGAAGTAAGAAAAACGACAAGATAGTAAAGAAGATAACCATTTTCATTTAAATTCCATCTGCAACTTATTTTAATTTTTTCAGAACGTCAATCTGTTTTCCCTACACACAGCTGTTTGGGGCTATGTTTGTCACCCACTAATTTTGTTACGGGCTGAAATAGATCAGCACTGAAAGGTAGCGGCTTTACAAAGCACACAAGTAAACGGATACTATCACGTACAAGCTGTCCAGAAGGGCATAGTATAAGCAATAGAAAACCTAATTTGTTTAAATTCATGTATTAACAAAAGATGTACTCGGAAACATGCAGGATCAGTTTTCTGGTATTTCGTCCCCATGCCGAACTTATTAAAGGCTGATAAGCCATTTATCCGGCCCTAACAGAGATTAATTCATAGCTTCGTTTTCGCCTTTTCATAACAAACTGCAGAGATCAAGGCACGGGAATGCTTGTTAGCAATTTAACTTATTGTACAAACATGTTTGTACAAGTGAGCGAAGACTCGGAAACGATATCGCGTAGTGCTGGTTAAAACTTTCCTTTGATCCTCGCATAGTGCAATTGAGCGGATTGGGCTTGATTTCCAGAAGTGACCTTCGTGGCCGCAACGATTATTTCATAAAAACCGACTTGATCCTGTTTTCTCTGTCTTCTCAGAAAGCAAAAGTGATAAATCTACGTTTTCAACACTACAACTTCAAATGTCTACGTTTATGGATACTACGTGTGGAGGAAAGCCAAACCTATACTTAGCCCGCCCACGTTACAAATTTAGTGTACACGTGTGGATTGCACACTGGTCTTGGACGCACGTTTCAACCCTCATCTTGTTTTGTTTTCGTTGTCACGCTTCTTTGTCAAGACTCCGACCAAAGAAATGTTAACGAGAACACTTGTCGTCGCCCTTTTTAGCTGTAATTAGTTATACTGAAATCATCGTTTCTTTGATACAAACGGATGAGACACCTCGGCGCCTTCGTTTAGCTTTTAATCTAACCTACTGTCTCGTGTCATCCCTCTGGCCATGTTGATGTTTTTAATAAATCCAAAATCCAAAATCCAGCTAGGAAATGTTTGCTACGTGGTAATCTATGACAAAGGTTCTAAAATTTTCATTTGGTAATATCCCTAGCCATCTATTTTGAATTCCACCTTTCAGTGTACTAAAACGTTCTTCTTAACGTAGGCATTTTTCTTGCATAGTGCGTGGTTGGCATAGCCTTCAAACAATAGTGATCAACATTGATTTTCCTCCTATACTGTCAATACACAGTCAAGCAAACAGGTGCTGAGAATAAAGAAACACATCAATATTCCAATATGAGAACACTGTTCAACAATGAACACAAAGTTGGCACACCTTGTGAGCACGGCAAACCTTAGCGAAAGTCGATATTTAGATTGAAGCATGATGTTATAGTTATTTTACCAACAATTAATTAAATCGATATTTCAGCTTGAGGCGATTTAACCATAACTGTTTGTTTATATACTGTACGTAGTAATTTGTTTTTCAAACATACTGAATCAATCTGCAAACATAACGTGTGCCAAAGTTTATTATAAACAGGTGAAAAAGTTAGACAGGAAATGCAAGTTCTTTGAACGATTCAGTTTCACATATACCTTTGGCGACTTCTTCGTCATTGAAACAGCAATCATTGAACTTCGCTGAAAGTTTTCACTTACTTATGAATACAATATTGGGTCAGATGAACGGAAATAAAGAATATGGTGATAACATCAACAGTCGAAGTGACGCCACATGCGGTGTGATCAAAAGTTTCTGCGTAAAAATAGGCGACCGCCCTTTTCGTTGCGCGGCGTTGTTTAATGGCTCAAGCCGTCTTAATGTCGGCACAGTAAATGAATTAGGATAATAAAAGGCTATTATCAGCAAAGACGCTAATTTCAAGAGGATCATAACTGCCAAGTAGGGTTATTAGTTAGAAGGAGACATTGTGGGGTCGCAGTGTTTAGAGAGTTTTATAGTGTCTGGTTAAGCGGATTTAGTAATTAGATTTAAATGAGACAGTACTGATTGAGGATCTAAACAAATATTTGTTTGGACTAAATACGAGAAAACTAACACCCATTTAGATTAGATTAGGCTGTGCAGGGTAAACATTTCGAAGGCTTGATCAAAGCCATTCATGCAATCCCAAATTCGATGGAGTCCATTCAAATCGGTTGCCACTTTCTTGACATCATGTCGATGAAACCTTAGTCCGGTACTTTTTAAACGAGAGCTATTGAAGTCTTTCCATGTGGTACGGCTAATTATGCTGTACAAAGTGGTTCTGACTGTGAAATCTGTTGATGAAACCCAAGTATAGATTGGGTTTGATTACCGGTACTTAAAAATGAAAGCTGTTTAAAAATTCCGCCCCGGTTTCGTGTGGTGCAATGTGTTTACAAAACACAATTCATTTAACAAAATTGGGAAATTTTACGTTTTGACTGAATTGGATGCCTTCGAGTGAAATGGTAGGAGTTACATTCCTGCGCAAAAAGTGATAGAGTGCTTTCCATTATAACAAACCGACCGGTCAGACATCAGCTGGAATAACCGAGGAAAATGGAACGTCATTTTCCGATTAAACCGGGCCAACCAATAGACTGTTTTCGATATGTTAAAAGCTTGGCAGTGAGGCTTAGAGGGCACAAACAAAGGAAATGGAATAACCATGTTTATTCATTTCTTTTGTTTGTGTCCTCTAAGCCTCACTATCAAGCTGAATTTTAATATATCGAAAATGGTATATTGGAACGGCTCTTACCATTTTTTATTCCTTTTCCGAATTCCCTTATTAGGGCCAAGAACCGGCTTGCTAAAGATGAAACGGCGAATTTCGGTCGGAAGTTCCGATCGAAATGTAAGTGGACCAACTCCAGAGGTGATCCCGATTCCGTCGGAGGAAACCGAAACGGACCTTCCATTTGAATTCCGACCGAAATTTCCGGAATCTTTGGCGTAATGGAAAGCACCCAAAGCACCCATAGTTTAAACCTTCCTACTGGATTAGTGTCTACAAAATTTGAGTCCATGCATAGACCACCTTGAGACTCGATAAATCGTAGTGCTTGACCACTGATTCCGCCTGAAAGAGCAGTGAAAACTTAGTAATGAAGTTTCAAATTTTGAAAGGCCGGTCTTCAATGGAAGCACTGAAACATATTGCTCTGTAAACCGTCACGATCCTGTTTCAGACTTATGTCTGCAAGATGTTGGTGTAGCTTCCTTCTCCAAATATCACCATGGCAACGCGTGCGGACGACCGTGAACTTCTCTGCGACTGTGTTAAAGATTTAAGAATCGTTAAAGCAGACTTCTCTGTAAAACCCTAAATCTGCAATACAGGCGGTTGGTCTATGATATTGCGCATTGATGTCTATTCATATTCTGCGTTGCGTCTGCGGTTGCCCGCTTTCAAGTTAAGTCGAGATAAGATTATATCACTTAGTATCCACTTTTTTCCTCTGAAGTCAACGTTTAAGTTATTATTACTTTTTGACAGAATACAGACATAAGTTATGCTTTTCTCCAAAGGTCATCATTACCTTGACTTTCTTGGCAAACAGGACAACATTGGCCTTTTTGCTTTGTGATGGTCCCTTTGCAAGCATTTATTCTTGGACAAACTTCTCGAGAGCATTCCACAGATTTGTTCTGAAAAAGGTGAAAAACGTGTTAATCGATTGTTCATTAGAGTGTAGGACTTATATAGAGGACTAGTAAAGTTTATTCGTTCCTATGGGCCAGTGTTAGTTTTGGGACTAGAAAGAAAGGTACAAAGAAACTCGGTCTTAGAGAGATTCTAGTCCATACAAGTCTAAACTTCGCTGCGTTGTCACACGGATTCTGCGATAATCACAAGCTCAGACTATTCTTAGGAGTTCAGTTTTAACATCAGTGGATCGCATTTTCACTTAGCCGGATCCAGACACCGCTATACTGTGACACCGAAACTAATACATGTGCGACTAAGTCCATAACTAGAATATCTTGTTTCACCGGCTTAGGTGATTCCCTTGAAATTAAAGTTGGAAAATTTTACAAAGCTTTATTAAGGGTGATCTTTGCAATTCCGTTTTTCAATTACGAAATGAGTAAAAAGAATTTATCACCATGCTCTCGAAAGGGATATAGATCTGCTTAAGTTGCCTGTTTAAGTTGCCTCGAATGTCAGATCCAAGAGATAGTGTATTTAAATCAGTGTTCACTCAATTCTCAGTTTTAGCGTGGCCGGTAAGGCATCATCCGCACTACCCCGGAGAAATTTGAAAACGCAGCTTTCTTTCTACGGTTAGGCCTACCGTCCACACCTTTTCGAAAACGTTCTACAAATGGGAGAAAATTGAAAACGCCGGCTTTTCGTTTTCGTGTGGACGTAAAACATTTTGAAAACGAAGCTTTTTGAAAGCCATGGTGTCACGAGAATCATGTGATTTTTCCGACACAAATCCAAACTGACCGTGATTGTTGCGTTTTTAAATTCCTTGGGCGTAATGTGGACGGGATCTTAAACAGCTGAGGGAGAAAGAGAATCTTGAAGCATTGTGATCAGTAGATACGGCCGGGTTATTGACCAAGCTTGTTCGGTCAAGATGGCTGGATATTGGCCAAGTCCCTTTTTGTGTGTTTATGGACCAAGACGGAGTCGAGATCAATAAACACGCGGAAAAACAAACGAGGCCAGTATCCAGCCATCTTGACCGAACAAGCTTGGTCAATAAAGAACTTATTATACGGAAAAAGAAAACGATTTTCTTGCGAGATACAGCGGGCAAGATAGCGCCATCTTGCCCGCTCGGGTAGCCAATCACGCGCTCGAGCGGAGAGCAGAGTGATCCGGCGGGAACAGGCTACAGCGTAAGATTCAGTTCATCTTTCACGCTCACGGAGCTAGCCATATGATAAATGTACAGTATAACTGAAGAAGCTCGCTCATCATCGAACAATTACTTATTTCACACTTGTCTTGCTCTCGAGTTCTCAACGTATCTTCACGGGTAGAAAGTTCAAGTTTTTAGTTATTCTCTTGGTTATTTATTTTCTCTGACAATGAAATTGGTATTGTTGTTTCTTAAGGAGTTCTGATGGAGCACATCAGACCGGTCTGTGCTGAGCAAGCTTGGTTAACGGTGATACGAGATTTATTAAGCGACTTTATGATTAAGCGTGCTTTAGAAACCTTACCCGGTCCAATATTTTAACCTTGGCTTATTTTTTGTTATTGGACCTGACAGTTAGTATTGTTGTTTCTCCAAAACTAAGCTTAAGGAGTTCCGATGGAGCAGAGCGAGGTCCATACAGAAACATTTCTCCCGCATGTAGACCGGTCTGTACAAAGCAAGCTTGGTTACCGCGGATGATACGAGATTTATTGAACGACTTTATGATTAAGCGTGCTTTAGAAACCTTACCCGGTCCAATATTTTAACCTTGGCTTATTTTTTGTTATTGGACCTGTCAGTCAGTCTTGTGATAAGGAAATAATTAAGGAGACTATATTTTTTCTGAGCTTAGTAGTTCCAATGAACTGATTTGCACCTTCACTTTTTTCAGTATTTTTATTCATGGCTGATTGAAAACCTGTTTTCTTGCTTAGTAATTTCCATAAAATTCGCTTAAAATTTTAGATATTATTTATAAGGCTAACAAGTTAAAAAAAATATTACTTGGTAATGTTCAGAAACTGCAAAAAAAGAAGGTAAACGCTATTCTCCGGCTGTCGCTACAGCAAAATACACTGTTTCGTTCAGTTTTACGAAGAGAGAACGAAATAGGGCATAACCTAGTTCGTGAGAAACAGCTTTCGCATGAACGAGCTGTGCCAAAGAAAAGATATCGGAAATATTGGACTAGCACATTAATATCACCCGTTTGACGTCAATGCGGTCACTTATTTTCATTGTATAGCTGATAAACAACTTCGTAATATAAAATGTAAAATATTTCAGCTATAATTTCATAAAACAGTTTTTCTGAAAATACACAGCGCTCTTACTGCGAGTTAGTTAGTTTGTTTGAACAGTCCATGCAATGAATAGTTGTACAATGCGAAGAAATGGCCAGTTTATCCCTTCAAAACTATTCTATCCGTGATGCTGCGTCACTTCTGTTTAGAGCCAGTGTGATAAAAGAAAGCTTTGTGTGAGACTGTACAATCTCTAACAACTTTTAACTTCTCTTCCAACGATGATAACGGTTGAAATTATGTACTTAGTCATGAAATTATTTACAGAGCAGAATCTGTATCTCACGGGGAATTTGGAAGTTCTGCAGAAAATGCTTTGAAAGTTCGTGACGTCACAGTTAGCCTTCTCGTCACCTGGAAACGGTCAGTAACTTTCTAGAAAGCCTTGGAGCTCGCATGTTTGGGCGGAAAAATTTGAGCTCAAACTATACTTATTAACATTCAAGCAAACTTTTGCTGTTCTCTTCTGGGAATTAATTTCAAGGTTCTTGTCTTTAATGGAATATTTATCATCCATCGAGAATTTTGCAAGTTTCCTACACTTTTGCAAAGCATAGTTAAAAGTACAACAAGAATTCAATCGTCACAGCTATTGGCATTTAAACGAATTAAGGACTGTGAAAGTGTTAATGGCTGGAAATGATCTTTTGGGTTCAGTTTTTATTCTGGTGTTCAAAATTACTTTCAAACTAAATTAAAACTTAACTAAATAATGGTTGTCAAATTGAGGAAGAACACAATATTATAAATACGAAGCAAGATGGGACAAAGCCGGTTACGAAGAGGAGAAATAACACAAAAAATGGCGATTTTTTTTTGCTCTACAAACTCCAGCTCTTGAGCATTACACGTGGCAAATACCTTGTACAACGTTATACTGATATAAACAGATTGAAAATTCTGCGGTGTCGAATAGCTTCGTTGGAATGATGGCACGCCAAATCTGCTGAGAATAAAACCTTTTCTCCACTCCTTAGAGGTCCTTAGAGGTCCTTAGAGCAAAGTAGGCTGAAACACATTAAAGTACTCGCGTAAAGTGCTTGAGAACAATGAAGTACTTGTGACTTCACGTTTTATCACACACTTACCAACAACGTTAGTTAAAGGTAACAGGGTTTTTGAAAAACAAACAAACCTGAAAAGCACTTCAAAAGCATCGCTGAAAATAGTTTTCAAAGAATAACTTGCTTCCATCAGCTCCTTAGTTACCGTCGTAGGTCACGAAACACAACACGTCAAATGACGGTAACGTACTCTTGTGCATCAAGTTAAGTTCTTCGTTTTTTCATGTGAAGTGATGAGTTATATTCCTATCAGTCAGAGACTGAAACGACAGGGCTACTCAATAGCTTTTATTTAAGTGGTGAGGGTTTTATCCACAGATTTAAAAGTTAGAACCATCTCGTGCACCATAACCACACGGAAGTACTACTCAAAAGCTTTCATTTGAATGGTCACACATTAGGGTTTCATCTACAGACTTAACAGTTAGAACCATCTCGTGTACCATAACCACACGGAAGTACTGCTCAAAAGCTTTCATTTGAATGGTCACACATTAGGGTTTCATCTACAGACTTAACAGTTAGAACCATCTCGTGTACCATAACCACACGAAAGTACTGCTCAAAAGCTTTCATTTGAATGGTCACACATTAGGGTTAATTCATCCACAGACTTGAACTGGAAAACCACCTTGTACATCATCATAAACATAACATACTACTTGAATGTACTGCTTTTTTTAAATGGTCATGTAATAGCATCTCACCATCAAGCTTAAAGTCAGAACCAAGAAATAGAACCAGACAAGAAAGTTGTACTCAATAGCTCTTTGATTTGATAGAGAGTATGGCAAGAATGTGGTCATATATATTTTCAATGGTTCAACTTAAGTGCTTTAAAAAGCTGTTATCACTTCTAAAGTCTCAAAAGGTTTAAACATTTTGATCAACACTTAAAATTGTCACTCTTTTGTCTGTTTTTCCTGATCAAGAACTGTTAAACAACACTCTGGTTACAACTTTGTAAAAAGCAAACCTGAGTTAGAAAAATGCGCCGGCCTATAGGACGGAGCTGCAAAGAAACTTCGCATTACAGTCGAGCTGACTTGTAGTGAAGAAAGCGCTTTGAAATGAAACATGGTTGGAATTTTTTCTCATTTAATTTTACAACGCCTATTTGAGGCACATTCCCTTTTATAGACTGTTGGAGCCTTCTAAACAAGTTAAGGGTTTCATTAGGGAGAAAAAGAATTACATTTGAAGGAATTTGGAATGAATTCTTCATCTTGCGTGTGCGTAAACGTTTAGACCTCTGTTTGCTCATTGATATCAAACGTGAGGAAACTTGACTTCAAGAGGTCACACTCCGTTATGAGTCGAACAACAATTTTTCGCTGTCCCGTTCCTTTAGAACTTGTGGTTTACATATGGACAAAATTTTAGTTTCCACTACTGAAGAAACATTTTTCGAATTTGGGGATTAAGTATTTTCCTGGTGTCGTGATTGGGGTGTTTAGCAGGAATTCACTGACGTAGAGACTCGCACGAAAACGTAATTGGAAAAACAAACAAGGTGCTTTTGTCCTATTTTAATAGTTTTTTTGTTGTTCCATCACATTTATTTCAACAGCAGCTTCTCGGGAATCTTTTTTTAAACCTAAAATTGTTTATACTCTGCATTCTAAATTTAGGTAGAGAAATGGAATTTTTCTTCTGCAGATAAGCTGCTATTTGTGTTATGGTTCGAGCACAAAATGACGACGGCCAAAATCCAATTGGGTTAATTTCCCTCTAGCTGTGGATATTGTTTTTATTAATTTCACTGCATTCAATTACATGGAAGCACCGAGAAATATTTAATTTACCTTCAATTATGGGAGTTATCTTATTAAATAAGTTTGATCATGGCGGTAGAACTGCGCCAAATGAGATTTCATCCGCAACGAACGTGGGTGAACGTGCCAAATTAATCCGATTCTTTTCTGTCCTAGACTGATCTAAGGAACATGCAATCTTCGTTATCATCTTATGGAAACAAATGTTTCTAATCTTGTCGCTGCTGACGTTAATGGAGGCGAGTAGATAACGAATATCAATCAATTTTGACTTAACGTGCACGAAAGGATATCAGCGTGTCACATGTTCGGAAGGAAAGGGTGTGTTTCAAATCATGTCTGTCATAATTTGTCTTTCAAGGGGAATGAAACGTAAGCTTGATATTAAAAATTAGAGCAAATTCTGAACAACACTGCTCATCAATCATGTTCGACTAGACTAGAATATATTAAACTCTTGCACTTTAGAAATAGTTAAATACATTATTGTCTTTACCCGAAGATTACACAAATAATCAAGCTTCTTTAATATATTTGTTTGCGGTCTAGAACAAGCTGTAGTGATAATTCTTGTTGGCCGAGCGCGGTATTTTCCATATTGAAAATGCAAACAAGACACTTTACGAGGTACTTTGAAGGTAAATTTATGGAACGAAATCATTTTATCCATTCTTTAGGAGAAGAGATTGGCATCTGTGAGAGCAACTTTCTTCCTAAATTTTTGCCAGATCCTTGAAAAAGGCCTAAAGGTCTTCCTCTGGTTTCTTTTAGTCATCGACCTTTTTGTCAACAATCGTTTCCCACGATCACTGACGTTATTATTTATTACCCTAGATATCTATCAGTTTAGATTTCACTTTCAATTTCGAAAAGGAAGAAGCGAGCTAAGTGGTAAGCGTGTGCATTCCTTAAATAGCTGGAACTCTTGAGTTTAAAAATTCAACCTCTAGCTTCCCTTTGGAATGGCCTTCTTCTGAGCTGCTATCTAGGTTCTTGTAGTTATATTAACGATAACTGAGCTCATGTAAGACGTTTGTGTACTTGACTTTGGGCTAAAACCGGTCTTCCAGTTCTCTGACACAAGTCAACCACAATATTTGAAAGTAAATGATGTACCCATCCTCGAAAAAACTCTACGTATGTAAAACAAGGCATCAGCATTTAAAACACGCAATATCCTATACTAAATAAGCCTTTTTAAAGTCAGTGACAACCAGGAGTGACCATTGAAGATGTCCAGAGACTCTTCTCTCGTTTATTAGTTAATCCCGAGTCGTACAGAGCTCCAGAGGCATTCTTTTGCTTAGAGGCCTACGCCCAAATTGAATCCACTTTTGCTGCAGTCCACATCTTAATTTTAGCTAAGGAACACAAAGCTGGAAAACTTAAAGCGTGGACATATATTCTGCAGGCTGAAGACACGATCATGGTGTATAACGTTACAATATGAGCTTCAACGTTCGGGAAACCATGCAATCTCGTTTATGTGGTTTAGGTGACTTCTGTCTACAACAAGTTTGGAGTGCTTTCTTTTTGTCAATGGGAATATTTCGTATAAAACACAGCTTTCTGGAAGAAGCCAACTCGTCCTTAATAGGTTTTTTTGTTTTTCTGTCAGGTGCAGCCTGAATGATTTTGAAGTGTTTCAATGATTCTACTCGATCGCCATTGTCATGTAATGGCCGGCATGACGAAGAGATCTTTATGAAGCTGACGTTATTCGCATAGCAAATGGAAACTAATTGACTGTAAATAACAAGCTATGACTGCAACCTTGGAGCACTTCAAGAGTAAATTGATGTTGATGAGGACGTAATGATCAGAATCGCTCTCGACCTTTCCCGATAACCGAAACACGAGTTCGGATTCTCGGCTTATTATATTACTTTTTCACTGTTGCCTCGTCGACTTAAAACATTTTAGTGTTACAAAACTGACATGTTTTGGGTCGAATTTAGAAACGCGAGCTGCAATCTTTATTTAGCTTGTTGATTTATCTAAATAAAGCATATAACTCGCTCCAAGTGTTTCTTCAATTATGTGGGCAATTAGATGGCGTAACCGAACAACGACGAGCGCACCGAATGAACCACGCGTATTGCATAACACAGACAGAAAATTCGCGCGTGTTTGTTGCTAAATTCTCACTAGGACTTTGCTGAACGAGCCGTTGGTCCAAGACAGAAGTTATCACCAATAACTTTTCTTCCATTTGAAAAGTAAATACGCCTCTTTGCCTTCTACCCACCGAATGTTTACGTTGAAATTTGAACAGCAATTTTTCCCATATCCTAATCCTATAAAAACTTCCCTAGCTTTTTATAGACTCGCTTGTCATTTAGCAGTACAGGCAGCTCTTATCTTCGGAAAAATGTAACGATCTTGTTGAAAATTCTTTGACAAGAAAAAAAGAAATGGTCTCACAAACCTTGCAGCGGCACACAAAGCAAGGATTTCCCGCCAAAATTGGGAGGTTAATGACTTCGTTTTCAACTTCACACGATGCCAGGCTCCCTGGGTGTAAACAAAGTCGCCGTTAGTGGTTGTAAAGTTGCTCTCCTGTGGCTTGCAACCTTAAAAACCGGGCCTAACAGCCTAACATAGGTGAGTCACACAAACCTGCTAAGGGTGCAGTACAAGCCACGTAAGAGACGAGAACTAAAATGGCGAGCGAGCTCAACAGCTGTAAATTAGCTTGCCTTGGGTCGAACATGCCAAAACGCTTTTCCAAAATATAGTCAAACTTAACCCGATTACGACTTCCACTTCACTGCATCTTAAGTGTCCAAGCTTGGGCTTTGTAATGACAAGCAAACGTGTGTCTCTCGCTTTTCAACAGATTTCTCCCACTTCCGTCACAAAGACTCGGAAATTTCTAGCCACCCAGGCGCCGGCGCCGTCGAGTAGGAGGAGTGTTGCTTGGTGTGATATATGACTTGCACTCCTCGTTTCTAGCACGCGAGCGATAATCGATGACCGCATGACAGTGACTCATTTCAAGCATACCACTGCATAGCGCGATCATTTATCATCGCGACACACTCAAAACAGGTCAAGCTGTCAACAGAGATTTACATTTCACGGTCGCAAGTGTATATGTGTGTGTCGTTACGTTACTTTCGTGTGAACTGCGTTCTAAACTCAATTGTTTTGTACCACGAGGCGTTTTTTGTGAGTGGTGGTTGTATGTTTATAGTTTTTCCCTTTTCTTTATTTGTCTACTGGATTCTTTGTTTGTTCCCGATTTCAATGGACAAAAGGTGTCTGATTTAATCGCGCGCTGTCGCGTTATTGATACAGATCTATATGATTGTACTACTTCGTCCAACTATCTGTCCATCACTGTCGAATCTCATCGGCGAAGGTGACCGATTTGTTTTTACAATTTCCTTCACACCTGTGTACACAGAACAGCAGGTACATAAGGGGTGCAATTTTGGGCAAATTTCGACACTAAGTGCCAACTTTATTCAATTTATTATCATGAATGATCTGTTGAATGCACGCCGCCTGCCTGGCGCCCGTATTACAACACCCTAAAAATTGGCTTAACTTTAAAAGATTTAAATAAGTCACTTAAAGCTCTGCAAACGTGTTTCGCCTGACGCCAAAACATATATAACCTTGTTAGAGTTACTTTTCTTGTCGCTTAAAGTTATTCGTTTAATTACCCCTTATCACGTAAATCTTTTAACGGAATAGACATCAACACTGCTCAATAATAACCTCGTATACGACATGTTATCTACTGGGAAATAAGTTCAGCCGCCGACCTCGTTATCTGCTTTGAACTGCATGCGCGGCGAATCTTTGCGTTTCCACATCATTGAAATAGTAAAAAAGACAATAAGGTATTCGCCTAAAGACGCCATACTGGCGTGGGTGCATCTAACTGCTTTGAAATGTTTTATACCTCTTTATAAGGTGTTAAAGTGATAAGACATGAAAACAATCAATAGACTGTTGACGCCTTTTTGTGTTACCACATAATGAAGAGAGCTTGTTCGTATTGCTTTGTTCGTTGTGTACAAATTTGAAGCAATTTTCGCTAGTTGAAGCCACTTATCCGAACTATCAATTCGTCCTGTCGTTTGTCAAGTTTCAAGATTATAGCTTCTGTTGTTTCACTACTTCTTTTTAATCTCAATATAATCACGTTTCAGTCGAAGTCAATGCTAGTTTGCCTTCATAGCTTGCACGGCGACACTTGACTAGCTTAGCCCAAATGATCAGCACATATTTCTCTTAATAAATTCGATCTTTCTAAAACCTTCTAAGACCCTAACCCTATGCAATAAAACGACTTGTTAGGATATAACAGACAATTTGTTTAGAGCAGTTTTCAGTGATATACAGTCGCCAGCCTTCACGAGTTTATTTGAAAGTGGACGCTTATTTAAAAGATGTAAGCACTGGTTATCAATATAAAGACCTCTACGATATTAGTTACTGGAGTGTTTTCCTGTTATTTCATGAGTCTATAATTAGTTATTTATTGTTATCTTCAGCTATTTCGTGACTTCTCGCGAAATTTGGCAATGAGGGTTTTTAGGTTGCATATGTGACACTAAATGTATAGTATTCAACCGGACTTCATGTTAATACCATTTTTGTTGTTTAACTACATACTTTTTTCTTCGACAGGTATATTTCTCCGTAGAAATTCCACAACGCGCATTCCAAAGGTAACTTTTTTTCAATTTGCTTTTAAGGAGCTAAAATAATTACTGCTCCTCCAATATTACTGTCCACTGAAGCCTACAAAAGGCACGTGCTTGGTTAGATAAAGTTGGCGTAAAAACTAAAAATAACTTGTTTCACGAAGCTTTTGCTCAGATGAAACTCCTGTCGCAGAACGTCCAATTACTGAAATTCTTAATTAAGTAAGGTAAAAAAAAACCCAACTACTCTGAATACCAAAATCGTTTTGGGCGGTGTTCTGTATTACAAAACTAGCATAGCATGATTTTATACAAACGCTGGTTTCATTTACGAGTATAATATAAGGACTTTTAAATTTACATTCAAATTAACCCACTAGTTTAGCAAAACACAAATATCCGTGCGATTAACGACGAAATTTATATTAGTTTTAAAAACGTTCTCAAACTTGCTTAATAATACCAATTTAGTAAATTATAGGACCTGTTTAACGTTTTTTTTCTCTCTAAGTTTCACTTGATTGAAGCGTTACTTTTCACTATCCATATCAGCAATGTTCACCGTGACATTAACACTTACAAGAACGCGAGGCACTCGCTTTCAAAATAGATAACAGATCTAAATAAAGCAAACAAATCGGCCGCTCTTGATTTGTGAAACCACTTGAACCCGTTAATAACACGTGCCAGCAATAGGCATGATTTGATACAAATCGTAAATGGAGGAAACTTTAGGGACTTGATGCAAGAATAAATTGAATATGTCGCTGAAATTGAACTATGAAATATGCGAATTGCTGCACTGCTGTTGCCAGGCAACAAAGATTTCATCATGTTCGGCCGATGCCCTGAAAATTCCTTAAAATCCCAATAAAAATTCAGTGAAAGAAAATCAAAAGTCTTGCAGATAATCGGATTAACCTTTTGAGGATTTTTGCACTGAAAAATTGTAATCCTCTCATAAAACTATTTCAAACTTGCAAGCAGTAATTGGCAATCCTTTTAACGAATTTAAGCTTTGCTTTCGTTTGTGCTAAGTAGCTGGCAAATGCCGTGATTCTCTCCCAACCGTTGGCCATGGGGGAGGGGTGAGGAGAACAATATGTCTTGTATCGTGCCGTTTTCTGCCTTCGCTTTAGTCAACTAATAAGTTCAGTTAATTTCACAGAGCTAGAGAGGAGATACCGCCAATTTGAAACCACGAAATGTACAGTTTTGATGCCATGGTTAATTACCAAATTGTATTTATCAGCAACACTCAACTTCCCGTCGAAAACAAAACGGAATACGAGCTGGTTTATCCCCGAGTAATAACTAATTGATATCAGAAGTTTTTACACGTCTGGCAGTGTAATGTACACGATACAGTCTTCTTTACTTCCCCAATCTTATAATTTGATTTTGCGATTGTTCTGTAGTATTTATTTCATTCATTTTTGACATACTTTCCTCACCCCGAGCATATGTTACCAACCGGCATTTCTTACCAAGTCACGTTCAGTTATTACTCATAACGCAACCAAAAACTAGAAATTTATTGCAGAAATAAAACGAACAAGCCCAAAGTAGTAAAAAACACGCTTTATCAGGGCGTTGGTTTTATACGGTTAAGGAATTGAGGGCATTTTGAAAACTCCGTAAATTTAAGAGGATTTATATGAAGATAGGTCAGAGTTTCCTTCGCAAATCCACATTTATTGTTAATTCCTAAATTGCGAGCTAGTCTAAGGAATATTTTGGCCTTAATACCAATTTAAATTTGACTTACTCTCTGATCATTTCTCTGATCAAAGGTTTCCTAGGTGGCCGTCGTTTTGGCGGTGTCTGTTTCGCCTGACGTCACTATCATTACATCATCCCAAAGGAGACGAAAGTTAAAGCGCTTCAGAGAAGACTGTCACGAATTGTGGAGACGATGACAGACACCTGTCAATCATGCCGCAGAGGTATGCCACCTTCGAGCTGTTGAGATCAAGAACATAGTTGTAAGTTGAAGACAGAGACGACTAAAGGTTTGGGCAGATACAATTTCCACTTTGATTTCGCTGTTTGCTTGCGGGTGGCCAAACACAATAGAAAGAGGAAACAGTGCCTATTATTATAGTCAAATAAAACAAGGCAAATAAAGGTGAAATGTCACTTTTTAACCCATTCAAAATATTTTAATGCCATCAATGTTATTGATATTGGTGTTGACGCTTTGTCTCGACATTTTGTTTCGACATTTTGTTTGATCATGTTATTTCTTTTTATAATCTTCTCTTTCTCCGCAAAGCCAAGTCGGTTAGCGCCGTGCGTACTTCCAGAATGCAAGACATCAGCGTCGACTAAAAAGTTTATTTTTATTGTACTAGTACTAGATTTTCGCGAGTTTCGAAACTCATTCCGTTTTTTTTTCTGTCGATGCATGAGCTAACATCCCCCGAATGTGCAAAGTAGCGTTGCAAAGAGATAACTTTGACTTCTTCTCTATTCGTTCCAACTGCAGTTAGGAAATTCATGCTCTCATGAAACAAAGCGATATAGACTAACTGAAGTTAGCGCGGGCTTGGAGCATTGGCTGAAGGAAAAACCAATCAGAATGTAGTCTAAATCGTTTGTGTTTATTTCATATTACTGAGGGAGCTTTAAAAGCAATGATGACGGCGAGAACAACACCTAGAAAAAAGTAAATTTAGATTTTACCTTCGAATTTCGCAAATGTCTAGATCTGTTCATTGCGCCTATCGGTCTCAGAACTTGCTCAAGCTGAAAATGCAACGCCAGCGTTCAAATGAAAACTTAGCCGCCGCCCCTCGCGTTCTTCAAAGTACTGGTCATTTCACATTTTTATTTTGCAGACGACGGCTAAGAAATGTACAAAGATTTAAAACGCCCGTGCGTAGCTATTGTTCTACTCATGAAACCTTTTGTTTGGTGGCGTTCTCGTTGCCGTTGCCGTAGTGGTTTGCTTAAGCTTCCTATTGTTGTTGTCTGGGGACAGAAGAGAAGATGTAGAACGCACGCGCAAAACTTCAGTAGAGCAGTAATGACTTATTAGTAAGTCTTTTGTTTTGGAATGCTTTTGTCGCCCACATCATTGTTGCTGGGTATAAACCCCTAATTATTTTAATTTTAAGAAAACCTCGATAGCATCCAATTACCTTTTCAAAAATTGAAACTGACATTAATTTATTTATTTGTTGTCATCACTGTGCAGTGAAACGAAAACAAAATGATTTCTTAGTACAAGTCAAAAAGACCGGAAATATACGAGGGAGCATCTCGTTTATCAATCAGACAGAAGTGACTCTAGTAAAGCGTAACTAAAACATGGATGAGACATAACAAAAAAATACTAAAGCAAAGTTTCGAGATTGAAGTGGTCTGTGATTTACTGAAAAACTCCTTAAATTATGCAATTCGTGACATGGTTACTGTGACGTAGTCGAAACCAATACAATGATGCAAGGGACTGCCAACAAAAATGCCGCTGGTAGACCCGCGTAGGAAGATTTGATCAGCCTAACTAGAAACATAACAATGAAGCAAGGCTGATCACTACCTAGAGAGCTTAACGATACAATGACATCATAGAGTCCAAACTTAAAGCAAAAAATTGCAACCGTGGCCAACTGTTTCGACCTTGTTGGGTCTCGTCAGCACGGTGTAGCAGCAAAAAATAGAACGACTCAAAAGCAATGAATACCAACACACAGCTATCTTAAAATAGCAACGAGGAAACGTACTTTGCGACACGCCTGTGAGTGAACTTGGACTTGACTAGTTTCGAAAGATAACTGAGACAGGAAGAATCTTTTTTCCTGCACTGTTCCAAAACGCACCTTAAATTTCACCAATTTCAGAAAACCATTAGCCATAGGCCATGTTATTTGAAATGTGGCTAAATTTAAGCTTGCGGTCTTAGAACTTCATTCCTACGTTTGGAGAATAGCTTTACGACCTATGTCTACACATTATCTACACGTCATAGGAAATACGGGTTTTGCAGTCTTGAATAGAAATTCCAGTTTTGGATCTTAACTTCATTCTCTTAATTTATGGAGAACAAGACACCATCATTTAGCTAAAAAGACAACATGGCTGATTAGTTTAAGTGCTAGTTAAGCTGTCAACAATGCCTCATTAGTTAGCTCAATCGTTCATTATACACTATTTATTTTTTTAAAAGAATATTGTTTTTCCCACCGAGGATGAATATTTTTATTTTCCGGCCGATTTTACACTGAAAATAGTCTTGTAAATATTCTTATATTACAGCGTACGACATTTCTGTTTTCCAAGGTAAAAAGTTAGTGTGTGGATGGTATTAGAGTAATTTTGGAGTCAGCCTGCAAGCATTGGAGCATCGAACATACAGCTAGTCCTGTTTCCGTTGCATTTTGGCCAGTTTTGTCGTTTAAAGGGAGGATTTTATGCGTTTTAGTTAAAAAAATATCAGCTTAATTGAGTTGTATTTAAGCTCACAAATTTTCAAAAATTACATTCTTTTCCAAATCTCAGCGTCGGGTTTAGTCTTATAGTATTCTTAAAATTTCGCAAATGTCAGCCTCGATATTCTTATAAAATAAATACTTATAAAAAAGAAAGAGCGTAGTCATCTGCGACTTAGGAACTTGTCACGAATACATTTTCTATAACAAGGAATTTACTTTACATGACACTTCAGTGTTATATCATCACTCGTAAAAATAGACTAACAACACTTATTTCATGATTCAACAGACAACGCTTCAGTACTTATTACGGCTGCAGACAGTTTATCCATCATTTGTCTCACTCACGGAAAAAAAGGAAAAGCACGCCCTTCCGATTTGTCAGCCCGTCTATCCTGACTTCTATTCTTGCTGAATGATGCCAGAAATAGAAATAATCAGAAATAAGTTGTCAGATATAAATTAGAGAGCTTAAAGGGAGGGTTTCACGGCTCGGCGCATGTCTGTATTATTTATTCGCCTGTGCGCGCCTTTAGGTAAAGACCCAGTTGTTTCATTGCTTATGAACCAATCCTAATCAAGTTACCTAATTTCGCGTGAAAATAGCCGTAAAAATAAATCGCACGGTTAAAAACTAAATTCAACGGTCGACAGCGTCGGCAAAATCCACTGAAATCTTCTGAGAATTTTGGTCATCCGTCATTCTTCCACGACTAACGTTAACTATAGCATGAGATTACTGCACTTCATCTGAATGGAGTTTTTAAAGCGATGACATTGCTAAGAGGCGAACAGAAGTATTTTGATCTAGAGACATGCGCCGTACCGCGAAACCCTCCCTTTAAGCAAATCACGACTGCAAAGGCAAGGAGAACGTCACCGAACGAAAGGTTTAATGAATAGAACAATGACAGTGCACGTGCGTTGTAGATGTTTGTACATTTCTTTGCCGTCCTTTGCAAAACAACAACGTGAAATGACCTGGTACTTTGGAAAATACGAACAGCTGCAACTAATTTTTCACAGCTTCATTTGGAATTGAACGCTGGCTGAGACCAATGGGCCCACCAAACAGATCTAGACAATAGCAGATTGGCGCGTTGATGATGGCGTCATCGTCGCCATCATCGCCGTCGTCGTCATCATCGTCGTCGTTATCTTTGTCGCCATCATCATGCTCATACTATATTTCTCGTGTGAGGTGTTGATTCTCTAGAAAGGTAGTCAAATTAAACTCACCGTAGTTTCGGTACATTTGTTGTTTCACCTGACCAAGTTGTTATCCCCATCTGGAGGACCAGGAGATAATAATCTAGAACGGTTTATATAAACTCTTGTTCCAAAGCTATCGTAGCTTGATTGAAGACAACACAAACCAGCGAAGATAAAAATTGCACACCAACGCATTTTATACTAAACTTGACGTTTTCTTTGCTGGGCAACATACATTTTCAAAAGTGACGGTGCCAATTTTTTAACAACTATTTATATCGTCAGAACAAAGTAGAACGTTTTAAACTATATCTAATGGTAATCAAATTCTATTTATCCAAAATTTCTTTCCTATCAAAAAAAGAACGTATAAGGAAAAGACTTGTTATCAATTCACAAATAAATAAAGCTAATGCAGACCTGAACATAAAGGTGTTGTATTTTGTCGACGTGATCTTATGTTTAAAGTGTTATGACTATAAACGGTGTTAAATATTCTCTTATCGTCGCACCTTGTTATTCAAGTCGAAAACAATTATGAACTCTCACACGTTGCTGTTAGAGCTGTTCCAAGGTTCTCGATAAAGCGTGGCTTGTTGCAATCTTTTTGTTTTAATTTTAGTGTTTTCTGTGAAGACATGGGTGAAATTCAAAGTTTTCTTAATTTCTTATTGCTTCAGCCTTTTCTGTTTTTAGAATATACTTTTGGCAACGGCACAATTGAATGGTGTTTACTTGAATCTTAAAATGGCTTTGCTTTTTAAAAATTTTATTGTCGTTATGGTTCGTGAAAATACCAAAGCAGATTTCTGTAACATAGCTACTTCATCTTGCACGTGTTAATCTGAAAAGTTCCAGTTCACGCTTTTGGGGGTTATTTTCAAAAGACCGTCAAAAGAACGAACAGTAAATCTCGAAGTCACACCAGGATTTTCGGGATACGGGATATGCAGGTAAAAATGAACGGGATACAGGATATTTGTGGGAAATGGGATACGCAGATAAAAGGGGATATCGAGTAGGAAAATCGTGAAGTTTTGCAATTGGAATTAACGCAATACGGGATATTTAATATGCAACAGTGTCAAATTGTGAAACATCACAAATGTTTCGGGCACAGCCCTTCTTCAGTGTGAAAACCGTCGTTTTATACTTCTATGCCATCTGTAATTTTTGTTTTCTTTTGAATATGTGTCACGCATCGCCCAAGGATTACAAATACTTTTGCACTTGTTCATGCTCTACATTTATAGGATATTCAGGCCGTTCAGATCTCAGTTCCCTCCTAATGGGAGCCTCAATCTCAGAATTTGCAAATGTAATAAAATGCTAAAACGTAATTCTCATTCTCAACTGAAAATTCTATGAGAGAACTCAACATTCGTCGAAATTTGACTTCTGTAAGGATTTTGGAACCCTCCTTAATAATTAATAATGACAAATAATAATCCTTATAAGTCCCATTTACACTGTCACTTCTCTTTTGACCAAGTTGAGCGATGCATTATTTTTTGTTCGCAGTCTTTAGAACCTCGGCAAGCCTTGGACAATTTTTTATAGTGTGCAATCAGCCACACTGCAGAGTTTTTGAGATATTTTAAACTTTCAATTATTCAGTTATGCCAAAAATGGAATTTTAGAGTGAATTGTCACTGAAATACACGACTCGTCAAACGTAAGAATATCGCAGTATGACGCGTTCAAATTTCGTTTGACCAGTTTTAGAAGTGATGCAAGTCCTTTGAATCTTTTAAAACAGTTTCAATTTCACATTAAAGAACCATTTATCACAAACCTTGGACATGATATTGCATACTGACGCGAAAAACTTTCAAAACAAATAACATATCGAAATTAACCAAACCTGACAGCTAAGGGAGTAATGATTTGTGAAAAACCACTTGAACCTTCAAAAGACATGTGTTAATTCCGTTCTGGAAAAGATGTGATATGAGCAATTAAATCCTTAAACCTAATAAGTACTATCACCTTCATTTTAAGATAACTTGAAGGGTTCAAAAAATATAACACGATGCATTTAAGTTTCTTCGCCATCAGCATTTGGGAATGAACCAAAGTTTGTCGCTAGGCAACCAAGCTGTCGCCTTTATTTTATAAGACGCATTTAAGTGATGGATGATGCATTGACAAAGTCGATCTATTCCTACAAATCCCTATGAAAAAACAATGGAAGACTATTACAAACCTAGAAAATGTCATTTTAGGCGGAGGGATTTGTATTAAAAATCGCTAATCTCCTGAAAATATGGCAAAAATTGCTATTAAGTTAAAATGGATTTTGGTTTAATTTTAAGTTTGCTTATTTTGGCGTGCAAGGGATGAGCATAGCATATTGTGATTTGTTTAAGCTATTCTTAGCACAAATTAGAAGATTAGCGAGGTACACAGGAACAAGACGAAAACTTATTCATCTTCCTGCTGTCCTTCCGTTCTATTGTTAACTCGTTAACTACGCCTCAGAAAATCTTCAAAAAGCATTGTTTATACTTTACGAGTGAGATCAATTGCCAAAATTCATTTTGCTGATATTTTCTAATCAGTCCCTCTCGAAGGCAAAACGTGGTCAACTCGAATTCTAGCCACGAGCAACAAATTATCGATTTCTGTCATACGTCTGTTGCTCGACCTATTGCACTATTGTCTGGGAATGTAATGTACATAGCATGTTTTCCCTTTGCAAACGGAATCACATAATTGAATTTTACAATTGTTCAAAAGCATAATCTTTAACCATTTTTGGCATATTTCACAATTATTCCCGACAAGCGCGCGTTGGATATGAGATGGTAGATAGCCAACGAGGCGCATAGCGCCGAGTTGGCTATAATAATCTCATATCCGACAAGGGCGAGTGGAATAATTGTTTTATTAAAAACGCCCCCAAAATATAGCAAACTAGACTTAAAAAAAAAAAAACGCCTCAAAAAAATCACGCGTACGCTTACCATATTCGTAGAGCATGGTGTAATGACTCATAGCCCATGATGGCTAAGCCAATGAAAACTCTCGAATGCCATTATCCAATGATCTAGTTTTCTATAATTCACCTGCCTTGTTTTGATCTGTCAAGTCACGTTAAATGTTCACGATGAGAAACTAGGAAACCAGAAACTTGTTTTGAGTGGAGATGAAGAGAAAAAAAGTCAAAATATTGAAGGTTTTACGCTAAAGTTAACGAAGTAAGAGCATTTTTCAATTCAAGGAAATTTAAGTAAATATAACGTCAGATGAAACTCACACTAGCCACCCACAAAGATGCCGCATTTATAAATCCCTTATTCCTCAATATTTAACTTAGTCTTCTAAACTATTGCAGTGATATTAATACTAGCCTGCCTTATTTCACTGCTCGGACAGTTTTCAAGTCGTGCGATATCAGCCCCGAGGTGAGTGAAATAATATACAGGCACTGTCGCCATAAGTTAGGCAACTGTCAATCAGACATACATTTTTGTCTGTGTGTGGCGAAACACCGTAAAAACTGGAAAGACTTGTTATTATTTCAGCAAACAAAAAACATGGAATATTCAAGTGCAATTTTTATTCCTTAATACCAACAATGTTATCAACTAGTATTAGTCTTTATCGATATTTGAATGTTTAGTATTGATCTTTTAGGTCTTCTTTTACTGCGATAATCTGTGTTTTGTATAAATATGAAAATAAATTTGAGATTCATGGATTGAACTTCAAGAAGATATCTCCCATTGTCGCGATATATTTGAGAAGCATTCGAAGTAACCGTACATTTTGGGAACTCAAATAGTTTATATTACTCAAGTGGTTGATCATTGAAGAGGTAATAAATCAATCAGGGGTTGTTAAGACTTCTGTAGAGTTAATTGCATCAAAAGTAATGTTGTGTTTTGGGTAAAGCGCTTTGCTCTGAGAGTCTCAATGTGGTTGCTGGAGTATTCATTAGTTTTAATACTTTTAGGGTAAAATTTCAGCCCATTTCTCAGCTTTCAGTAAATTTTTAACTCTCAGATCTCAGTTATTAGACAAAAACGCGTGATTTCTCAGTTGCCAGACCAATTATCAGCCATCAACCAAAGCCTATCTTCTACTCTCTCTGCGCCGTCTTGCATTCTACTAGGGTTCTGGGGAATTTTTTAAGAAGCCTCAATGCCGCGACAATACTTGACTTTAAGGAAAAACGCCATGCTTTTCGGAGACGTTCTTTTTTTAATGTTTGATAAGGGTGAAATCTGTGACAGAATTTAAGATTGGCTTTGATAGACAAGATCCCATTTAGAAGGAGTAGTTGAGCATGTACAGTTGGCTTGTCGCTTCATTCTACTGAAATCGTGGTCATGTCTAGGGAGACAGAAATCACAGGTTAAAGGTTTTCAGCCGTTACGAAGCTAGACAGTCTATCAAGCAGTCTGGTAAATGCTATTGTCTTCTGTTGTCTGGTGAAGTTTCCTAAACTAGTGAAGATAACACACGACCATACATGACAATAAAAGAAAACAATATGCCATTCTGAGAAGGTTCATTTACCTTGGCTTAAGGGAGGTAAAGTGTGCTTGTGACCGATGCGAATTTAAGAGATCTTAATGGAAAAAGCCAACCAGAAGTAATAAGAAATAATTGATAAAATATATGTCGATGTAATTTTCCATTAGATAGAAAAATACCTTTAATTAAAATCTATTTTTGGTTTAGATTGCGGCCATGTTATGTCACAAATCTCTTTTTTATGTCGGTGAATGTTTCTTTCCATATCTTTTGTAATTCAAAATGAAACGTGTTTCAAGGGTAAAGAGGAGTGACAACAAAACAACAAAACGTCACATGACCTGAACAGGTACAAACGAGTAAGCTAGGCAATTCTACTAGTCGGGGGAATAATTGCTTTATAACGTTATCTTTAACTGGACTTGAAATAAATGCAAGCCCAAAATAGAACTTCATTTATACCGCTTCTCTGGTGGTCTCGAGTCACTGCAGGGACAATTATAGCACTTTACAACCTAGTTCAGTTTATACAGATTATCTGTCTGCTCTATTGTGAAGTAGACTTGCAGCGTGGGCGGGAAAATACACTCGTTTATAGTTTTTTTATAAGAATTTTCTTATAATAATATTTAGACTGAAAAGGGCAAGCATTTTAAGAACGATGTCACACCTTCGTTGAACGTGACTTAAAGCGGAAAGTTATCACAACTTGACTTTTATGATGGTTTGAATGAAGGGGGGGGGGGGGGGGTGTTGTCAAATGTCAGTTATCAGTTAAACTTTTTTCTATTTGTCAGTTGTCAGTTAAATTTTGGGCCATTTGTCAGTTGCGGGTTAGGTGGCGGTTAATAACTAACTGAAGACCTTAAAGGCTGGTTTACACTAGCGCATAAGCATAAGCCGACATAGGTAGACACAGTAAGATGTTAATAATTAGCGCCAAGAGAAAATGAGGGAAAATGAGGGGACAGAGAGGGACATTCAGGGCGTTGGCTGGGATATGTCGATTCCACTAAAGTTATTTTTAGTTTTAGGCGGAAACGGAAGTCTATTTCCCCAGACGTCCGCATGATAACTTTCACCCGTTGATCTGGAAATTGAAAAGGCGGTCAGCGTGGAAATTATACGTTTCGTCGGTAGAAGCGCCTAAAGAACCACAACCTCTTTGGAATAAAAACGCTAGGGGGATGAAGGAATATCAATGTTTATCCTCTGAGAATTTGAACCAAAGAAAACAGCGATGACAACAAGAAAGAATTAATCTGCTTTCATTTGTAGACAACATGCAGAGAAGTGTCGTATTTTTCGATGTTGTATAAACATAACATGAAATACTCTTTCAATCTGTAGCGTTCCTGAAACCACTGAACGCATCGACGAAAGAAATCTTAGTACACCGAATAAAACTACTTTAAAAACTATTTTTGAACCCAGCGCGGACAAAATTGCTCTCAACCCGGATAGATCATAGAGGAGTAATTCTGGTCGAGCGGCAAAACAATTCGGAGGGTAGCTAAAACGTTTTGAATCCAGGAACCAAAACAACTCGAAGCCTAGCGAATAGCGACAGAAACCAATTTGAATACTGTACCTCAACAAAGCAATTTTCACCTATAGAAGTCTTATTTTGAATCTTAAGGGCGCGAAAAAAACAACTCGGAGTGTAGCGATCAGCCTAGAAAATAACTCAACCAAATAACAGCTCGGAGCGAGGTGATCAACCACAGAAATAATGTTGAATGACAGTAGAGTAACAAAATAGCTCACAGCGAAGCGACCAGCAAAAGAAATATATTGAAAACAGCTCGCAGTGGGACGACCAGTGACAGAACTAATTTTGAATACAATAACAAACACCTTCGAGGGTCAGGCTTGTAGAGTTACGTTTAGCGACAGGAAAAAAAAATTGACTGCCCGCACAGCGACTAAACAACTAGAAGCATGGCGATCATGGGAATGTAAAAACTGAACTAGTTGTGAATACTGTTACGGCGACCAAACAACTCCTGTAGCTTGGAGCGATGCAATCTGAGCGACACTGAAACCCGTGCAGAAATAATTCAACCTCGTTCGTAATTTTGAATTCACAGAGAAACAGAACAACGTTGACTGAACTTTCAATTCAACGACAAAATAACTCCCATGTAAGCGACAAAAAATTATTTTAAACCATCAACCAAAGTACACTGAACTGAGAGAAAGGGATAACTCAGTTCTTCTGACTGCTTTTCTAACAGAGGAAACCGGCCAAGACGGAGGTGTCATCTTCCATTGATCATGTTCATGCCACGTCAGTCTGCACCTTTCGCTAATTTACACTAATGTAAGCTTTCAATCTTCAGTGTGAGGAGAAAATCTCATTGTCCTCGTAAACTCCATTTAAAAAGCCACAGGGCATAGTCCATGATAGCCTGGCCGCCACGACCTTTATAACATCTCCAGCCGGAACATTTTGTTGTTTTTGTTTACCACTCAGAACTGCATTTCCGCCCGTCTGCATGTGCCATTTTATTCCCAACAAGTTGTGAAAATATATATCCCTCTTTGATTTATCCATCCAGAAATACCATTTCTCTCTAATATACCCGTAAAAGACGCTTCCATCGACGTATTTGCCCGTAGACCGCCGTTTCCAAATTGCGTGATCACCTTAAGAATGTAATGATGCGGACGTAACAGGAAATGCACTCCCGCTGTTTCCAGCAACCCTAAAATAACTTTAGTGGAATTGACATATCCCAAGGCCTGGACTGGGAGCCTCCCTCTCTGTCCCCTCATTTTCTCTTGTTAGCGCCTTTTGCTAGGAATAGACCAGTTTCGATATACGTAAAATTCAGTGTAAAACGTTAGCAATAGACCTCAGTACGAGGCTTGGGGGAATAACAACAGAGTTTGTGGGCCTCATTCCCCGGAGCCTCGTACTGATGTCTGTTCTGCCCATGCGTTATCCACTTTTGTAGGAAACATGTATATATTTAAAATAGAAACGAAACCCATATTTTCTTAAATTTCTTTGTTTTTTGCTTTTCATCAAATAAACAAACAATTCGATCTCATTCTATTCAATAATTTGATTCTACGAGTCAAAGAATTAATAAAGTCATACCCCAAAGATCATTCCTTATAATTTACTCTGTGAAAGTAAACGCCTCATGCACAACAAAGCACAAAGCAATAGTTTTTGTAAAATTCCCCGTCAGACGGCAGCCAAACAGCATATCGAACGCACTCCCTAATCTACGATTACTCCTAGTTATTGATTGTCTGTTTGAATTTTTACATAAAATGAATGCTACCGAATTCATTTTTCAGTAAAATGAAGGAGAGAGATAGGCACTTGACAAACGGCGCATGATAGTCGAAAGATTTTTCCCGAACTTTCACCAACTGTCATCAACTATCATGCCCCGTTTGACCAAGTCTTAAAAACTCTACAAAGGTCTACAAAAAGTGAATGATATTTGAAAAATGGAATTTCTGGCTTTTGAGTGAATTAGCCAGAAATGAAATATTTCTCGTGGGGGACTGGGGCCAGCCATGAGCATGTGCATGAGGGAGGGCTATATAAGAGATGTATATCACGTGGGATTTCATTCTGATGTCCGTTCATGCACCGACACCTCGGTTGAGATAACGTTGTAGCCTCGTAGGATGGGCTATTTAGAGCTTGAGCCATGGTTCCTACCCAGATTTCCTGCCGGGTTCGTTTCCCCACTGGTTTTTTTTCCGGCAGGTTTTTTTCTAGCCATTCTAGATTGTAGTGTAACGTTTTGTTATAGTTCCCGGTGCTCGGCCAAAACCACCAAAATAAAGCTAATGGTTTTGCTCACATTGTTTACTGTGTAGTGGAGCTGAAATATGACCTATTGTGTGTACATTTGGCTCATACGGGTTCACGTGGATGTAAACAAATATAATGCAAAACTTTCTCACCGTAAAGCGTGCAAAGGGTGTTGCTGTTTGCTGCTATTTGTGACGTGTCTGTTAGCTGATTGGTCTAATTGTATTTTCCATATTCATGATGACTGTTGCTGCTGTGAGGTGCTTGTTTGTCATTTTGAGATGTTTGCTGTCTAGGATGTGTGCATGAGAAGCAAATTCTTACTTTGAAGAACAAATGGCGACTGGGTTTGGGGAAGGGCAGTCGGTTGACACCCATTTCTGTCAATGGTTAGTATCAATTTCTTTGCATTCTAACTTCACAAGTAATATATCTATAAAACATACTGGCGCCAAGTCCTAGCACGCGCGCTTGACAGGCTCGGTTTACGTTTCGTGTTGAACTTAGAAAAACCTCCTTCTTTTGGTAAAGGAGTAAAACTTACGGAAGAAGCTAATCAAGGAGCCATACGAGACGTTTAAGTCCACTATGATAGCGGGTTACTTCGACAAGAGTTTGGCTTTCTTCATGAAAATGGCGTTTCTTTGTCTTGTATGTACCAACGAGCACTCGCGTTTAACAATTCATTGTGAATTATTTTATTCCTCGTTTACTAGTTTGTTTCCACACTTGAATTTGTTCCTTATGCAAATTTTATCTATTCTATTTTCAGGGAGTAAACGCCTGAAGACGGGAAAATCGGGAGAACACAAGAAGATCAAAAGGATTCAAACAGCGGAGGATGATGAAGACAAAGTTAAGAATATAATTTAAGAATGTGCATGGTTAAATTCAAATCTTTCCAATCAGAAATGGCAGTTTAGAACTAGAAAAGATATATGCGAGTTCAAAATTTCAAAATCTAAAATCGGTTTGGTTGTTGAAAGTCTTATTTTTTTTTCTCGACTGAAATATTTTTCATTCGAGTGACATTCGGGCGCGAAATAATTTCTTTTCGGTTGTGAATGAGAACTATTGCTGCCATTTTTGCCAGAAGGGTTTTGCTCTCGATTTATGATTTAGTACATGTTTTCAAATTGTGGAGAGTATTATTTCTTTGATCGAGGAATCATCAACTTGGTTAAATCAAATTTTATTGGTCGGCATTCGGATTCCTTACTACATCTACTATCTTCTCAAAGGCGAGTATGTTCTCTTTTTTTCTCAAAATTTCAAATTGCTATAAAATTGCTCAACTCTCCCAAGTTTTAAACATGGTACTATTTATTAAGTATGTTAAGGTGGCTCTGCATGCGGAGAACAAACCGTGATAGTAGCTGGCCTTTTGTAACTATTGGTTACTGTGATCATGTCAATCATAAAAAAGATTTGCTACGATAAAGATCGGGCAAACAATTTTACGTTGAACATTTCATTTTGCCGTGTTCTCTAAAATCGCATTGAGCACTGAAGTTTTACAAATGCTCTGTTTCAGTTTATTATGTGCATTTTCTGTTGGAGAGAAATGCCTTGCTTAGAAACAACATTAAATGACTGGTCGCGGGAAGTTGTTTCAGTTTGGAAGCTGATTGTACTCAGTTTAGCTATCAAATGCTTTTTGTTATAGAAATTTACTTCTGCTTCTCAAATCGTAGCATTTTTGAACTTAAGTAGTCTTGTGAATGATTCTTTGATTTGCAGTCAAATATACGAGAACATTTTTAAAATTCTCATTTTTTTTCTCACAAAGGTCACCGAGCCTCTACAAAAGAAACATAGGGAAGATATTTGTTTACAAACATTGTTTTTGTTATTTAAATGTTCAAAACGTTAAACAAAAGAATTCTTTGTTTCACCAGCCAATAGTTCTCTGGTCGGCATATTAATAACAATAGATGACGTCACGTATATTGTCATTTATTTGTGACATTAATTGTGTTTGTTAAAATAGCAACTTGCGTGCTTAAAATTTATTGAATCATTCGTCTGGCAATGCTACAGCTTGAAGTCAATTAAAAGTGCCCAGTTCAGTTGCTATCATTTCTTCTACGTCAATTTTAATTTTGAACACACTTGATTACTCTCTAGAAAGAGGAGTCGTTAATAATTCGTCAGTAAATTTGAATTTGTTCGCAACTTCATTCGAGTTTAATTTATTCTTGTATATGTGAGAGTAACTGTTGACATGATCACAACATATTGATCGCTTCCTTCCTTGTTTCGCTCGTGTTTTTCCCTTCTGGATTTATGCACTAGAGTAAAAAGCGCATGCAGAGCCACCTTGATAAATAATTTTAGTAGAGGAGATTGGGTTTCTGGATTGATCTTCGTATCCTGAAAATACTACATTTGTTGTTGCATGTTTTTTAACATTTCCGTACGGAAAACAGTTGGTTTGTATTGTTTCTTCGGAAAGGGAATAAACGTTTAACAATCAATCAGAAACCAAATATATCCTCCTGTTCAACTTCCAGTGAGGCTGTAATAAATTGTTTGGTATCAAGCAATTCTTGTTACTACTGCTTTTTCCAAAAATTTAAGTCTAATTGTCTGATTTTCCAAATTTTTTGGCTGTCACTTGTACTATCAGATCTATTGCATTGCTTTTTGGAAAAACAGCTTCAATTGTCGGACTATTCTAAAGCCGCCAAACATTTTTAACAAAAATAGTCAAGATTAGATTTGCTGCTTTTCAAAAATGTAGCTGCAATTCTTTGTCTAAAATGTTACTGTTTTCGTCCACAACTGGCAAATTCTTTTGCTAAGAGTATTTATCATTACATCTTTGATTTCTTCAATTGTTTGATTCATTGAAAATTTTATCGCTATCGTTTGTATTCAATGATTACATCTATTATTAGGAATGTAGCTCCAATTGTCTGATTCTTTTAAAATTTTCTCTCTAGGTGTAGTTTCAATCGTTTGGTTCTATTACTTAAAAAGTTCATCGCCAGTGTTTGCTGCGAATTTTTTTCCAAACATTTGCTATCAGCCCTATTGCTTTTCAAAGCTGTGATTCTTCTAACATGTTACTGGTTTCGTTCACAAATGACAAAGTTTTACTACAAGTATTAAACAGAAGACATAGGATATATTGAAGCTTGATAATCAAACATTTATCTCTAATGCCTCACTGGAAGTAATTTCTAGAAGATAACGAAGCAAGCCATAAAAAGTTTTTCTTTTAAATTGGCCTATCATTTGTCGGGTTTTACTTTTTTATCACGGCTAAATTTGACGGAAGTTCTAAAATTCTCCTAACACTGGGACTGGATTGAAGTTGTCACATTTGTTTTACTTCGTATAAGTTATTGGGTTCATTGATTGCTTTTCCTATCTTCTTGAAATGTGTTGTATGATTATATCACGTTCAATAGTTATGCCGTAAATGGCGGGCAGCTGGAAATATTTACAGAAATGAGACGAGCAAGTTAAAATATCTACATATTGCCATTTTCCTGGACAGCATTGAGAAGGTGGCGACATTTTGGAATCGCTATAGTTAAGAGAGTTTATATAGTTGGGGCTCAAGTTACCCGGCTATTTCAACTTTCTTAAATATTTCGATTTAGAAAAATGTTTTTACCCTCTAATTGTTGTGCAGAAACGTTGCAGTTGCAGAAATTTTAACGTCCTCATCTCATTTTTGTAAATAAGTTTCTAGCCGCTTGTCGTTTAAGGCTAACTATTTAACAAGATATAATCATGAAATACACCATCTTGGACACAAACTCTTTGTTTGTTGGGAAAACATTTAGGGGTTAGGTGTTTGAAATCATTTGGTGGTTTGTGTGCAGGTTGGTATGTTTATTTTTTTTTTGGCGGGAAAAATTTAAGGGGTTACCCCCTTCATATGTTTGTCAAAAAGTTGCGAGGGGAAACGCTGTGCAATTTTGTTCCAATTTTCCCGCCAAAAGTCTTAGTATATACAGGGCAAATTTTTGGATGACACTTGTAATTAATTTAATTGAATTTCAATTGTCTAATTAACTATTGTAATTAGACAATTAATGATGAATAAAGGAATTGAAATAAAAGACTTGTTCAGTATTTTATTTACTCAAAGATTGCAAAAGACACACCTGGGCAAAATATTGCATTTCTTGATTATTAAGTTAAGCGTAAGTAATAACTTGGAGTTTAAGATTTCTTTTTTAAAATAAACGGCGCATGCGTATTTTAAGCGCCCGTATTTTTCTAAGTTTTTTGGCGGGAAAATTGAAATTTTTTTAACCTAGTTTAATACGTGGAAGAGCTGAACAAAAATTTCATCTCCTCGGAGTAGGCAATCAAAAAACTACAACTGATAAAAAAGCTGAGTCTTTATTCTATAAAAGTTAATGTAGAAATAAATTGCTTACAGGAAACTCTCTGTAGTTTGCATTTATGATCTTTCAGAAACAGTCTTAATGCGTATAACTTTTAACGAATTTTTATTAGCGACATAGTGTTTTAAGAAATGTGACATCTACCTTTCGGAAAAATTAATTATTCTTTGTTTGTTCCTCCTTGATTAATCCTGGCTTGATGGCACTAAAGAACGACCCAGGCACTCTGAAAGAAATAAAGAAAAAATTAGAACGAGTAGGTTGAATTAGATGGCACAAAAAACAGTTCAGCTATGCGAAAGCGAAAACAGGAACGTTCAAAGCTACAAATCAAGGGTAGACATGAATTTTCACTATGTCAGTGCTTGCATTAAGAAAGTTCATGTAATAGGGAAGATATTTGTTTACAAACATTGTTTTTGTTATTTAAATGTACAAAGCGTTAACCAAAAGAGCTCTTTGTCTCACCAGCCAATAGTTCTCTGGTTGGCACATTAATAACAATAGGTGACGTCACTGATATCTTTGCTATATATCAAAAACGAGAGACCGAGTCAGAGTGTTTCATCGGGATATCCAAACAACGAAAAGAGAGTTGAAAATACGACGTGCAGCGGAATATTTTTGAAGAAATTCGGGGTCGATGAAACACTGTCTTGAGTGTTTGATATATCTTCTCAATCAAAACTAAAACTATGCAGAAAACGGAGAAGTAAAATCGTCAAAGTTTATGCTAATTAAGACTGGATATCCAAACCACCGTCACGGTCATGATTTCCTTTGTGTTAACCTTATGAATTATTAATGAGTTTGAGAAGTAAAATTACAGCTGATTATTGGATGTCAATTGCTTACTGTTAGAAATATTTATTTCCATTTCCGAATTTCGCTTATGGTTACTGTTTACATTTGCATCCTAAATACTTTAAACTGAACATCTCAATATTCGAGTAGTCTTCTCAAGTCTTCAGGATTTAGTATTTCAAAACGCCCTCTTCTTTCATGAAGAAATTGTATCCCTTATGTCACATTTTACTACAAGATCGTATCTTAATTTTGATGGCAATTCAAACAAGAAAGAACAAAATTAGCGCAGAAACTGAGCGAATCCGACGGATCAAATAGTTGTATTGTCGGCCGTGATATGTAAAATTGTTTCGCCAACTCAAAAGTATTTTGAATTGTACAAAAAAACTATATAACTTAATTTTGTTACTGGACCACTGGTGAATACTGCACGTGGAGAGTTTTCCTGAGCTCAATTTGAAATTTCTTCGATGAAATTTTTCGTCTTTTGCACATGGAGACTAGAGGTCAGTGAACTGACTTATTTGAGAGGAAAACAAGTTCTCGAGCACAGTGTAGTTAACCTGTGATGAAAGGTAGAAAACTAACAACTAGTAATAGTTCACACTAAAGCTGCCCCACATTGTATAATATGGAGCTGGTGTAGAATATCTCCTGACTTTGTGAGGTGAAACTTTGCACAGGGAATGTACAGGTTATGTTGAGTAAATCTGGAAAGCGCAA
This sequence comes from Micromussa lordhowensis, assembly GCA_964020085.1. NCBI lineage: Eukaryota > Metazoa > Cnidaria > Anthozoa > Scleractinia > Lobophylliidae > Micromussa > Micromussa lordhowensis. The sequence goes on along the minus strand of OZ026607.1, from coordinate 19,716,346 downwards.
GCTGACAGGTTTTTTTTACAGATCTTGAGCATGTGTTAAAAAGAAGTTCTGTGAATTCATTTCTCTCACTCAAATTTGATAAATGTGCCAAAAACAGACATTATGCAACTTCTAAAAAATGTCAACTACACAGGAATAAATATGAGAGGTGCTACATATAGAATTCATAAAATGTCCTGTCTTAGCAATAACTGCTGGAGTTTTCACACACATCTAACTTAAGTTTTTCCTGGTTTTCATCTCCCATGGAGCTACTGTAAGCAAAGGAATCTTACTTCACAAAAGGTGTTGCTTAATTCATATATTGTGAAAAACCATCCTTGTTTAAACTGTTTTTTTCTTTTCAGTGCAGCCAAATTGGAAAACTCTTTTACCCCTGAACAAAGATCATCAATATAGGTCCATTTTCCTTGAATGAGAACTGCGCAAGTAAAATGTTTATTATGTGATCGCACCCTCCCTTTCAACTTATATTCGATTTGTTTCCATTTATGCTGTCATACAACTTTAATAGTCACATTCATAAGCTCTGGTGAGAATTCAATAAAAACAAACTTTGAGTGTGCTACGGACATTAAAACTGGCTCACACGTAGGGGTTTCACAATCAGGGCACTTTTAATTTTCCAGGTTGAGTTTGAACAGAAGACACAAACCGTGGCCAGGAATTGAAATTCAGTTCAAATTTTTGCAATGCAGATCTGGTCACAAAATTTACAAAAATTGAGCTATTTAGAACTACATCCTTTTGGCATGTCTCAACGCAAAATGACTGGAAGGTTCTTAGAAATGAAAAGATATTTGTTTCATCTGGAGTAAGTTTGCCAAAGGTTTTTTTTCTCAAAATCTGACTGAAGCAGGCAATGCAATCTCTTGCGAAAAAAGACGGGCATTGTTGTCTTTAAGGAGGCTGGCAACAGTTTCGAGCACTTTCTTAGCAGCTATACTTTGAAGGATAAATACTGCCACTGTTTAACAAGTGATGCTACAATCACTAATGGTATCATACAAATTACCTAATTGGTAAACAAAGTTGCAATCATCTATTTTACATAACAGGTTACCATAGCATCAATATGACCTGCTAAAAGCACCCTTAATTTTTGGTTTAAACGCTTATAACTCAAAAATGAGCTCGGTGACCCCTATTTTGTATTTTAGAATTGTGATAAGCATGATAAGATGCAACTTTTTGCAAAGTTTAAAAAAATGTGTGGAGTGGATTCAGAGCCACCTTAAATTTTCGAAAATTTCTATTTTGCCACAAATTTCACAGCAACATGTTCGCCGATGATTAGGCAGTTCAATTGTACCATGATTTTGGTATCAACTGATATAGAGTGCTTATAATGACCCATCAAAGTCGACGTCTGAGGAACTGCTGGAAACTGTCTCGAGCCACCTTAAATAAACCCAAAGAGGTTCCTTCATTTCTTCCAAATATCTACTGTTTTCAGGTGACTCAATATATCATGACCCTGTGTTTAAAAGAAACTCTGTAAATTCATTTCTCACGGTCAAAGTTTATAAATGCGACAAAAACAGACACGATACTATTTCTAGAAAACTACCCAAGGCACAAGAAAAAGTCGAGGAATGCTCAAAGCTGAATTCATGAAATGGCTTTTTCGTTTCAATATTATTAAGCTTAGGTTTCAACTGAGGTATTAGGTATGAACAACAATTCAAAACGTGACAAGCTTTTTTTACACTGACGCGTGACACGCTACACACAACAGGACTGTTCGAAGCGACCTGGACCTCTAGAACACTGAAAGTATGCCAATGTCACAGCCCACGAGTCACTAAACCAGTTCTTTGTCCTGTTCTCAATCACTGAATATACTTTAGGATTGTGGTGCGAGTCTTTCGGGGCAATAAACTGCACGACAGAGGGACCTTGAAAACTACAACCAACTCGCGACGGAACGCTCCCCAAATATTATTCAAAACAGAAAACGACAATGACGAAATACAACTTGTAGCAATATGGCCGCCTTCACTTGAACCATCGCTAGTACCCAGTCCACTTGAAAGACAATGATCTTAAATACCCCGGATAATAAAACAATCGACTGCGCATGCCTGCGACCAAACATCCGAATAAATTGTGGATTTTTCCCGCTATTGACAAGAATAGCTACTGTCTCGCTAAGGCTTGCCAGCAAAAACCCTTCCTAATTTTTTTCACCTTACATTTCCATTCTGAAGTCTTTTAAGGTTCTGGTACGTAGAGCAACATTCAAATCTAAGCTGGTTTCCGGACGGAACACTGCAAATATTAGACACCTTAAGATACCCCGATTTTCACGCACAGGTACGGCTAGCGCCATTTTGAATTCATTAAATGAGCACGTGATCGTGTCCTTCCCGTAAACGCTACACGTTTTCCCAGGGTAATCGGTGGTCTACCCGTATGTTAGCACCTGGTGAAAATGGAGAAACGGGTAAGCTTTTATGGTCTTTGCTTATTAGACCAGAATGGTATCCAGATTATTATATAAACACTTGTTTTTCTGATTAGAAGCGTTTTGGGATTACGAAAAAGTTTTTTGAAGCACAAATGTGGAGGAATTTTCTTTACTAGAACCCAGTCTTTTGCGCAACAGTTTTGCCCAGATCGTATACGGTGTCACTTGGTGTATCTTAAGTTTGATTGGTTTCCCGTGTAACCGAGTACGGATACGGGTGATCTGACCCGTTTCCCGTACCCAGAACCGGGGTATCTTAAGGTCTCTATTACCATTACAAACGTCTAAAAAAGAACAAAAATATCGCCAAACAAACGGTTTTATAAGCAGAACAATAGCCTTGAATTCATTATTTCATCTTTTCGCACATTTTGTCTGACATGCAAAACAAAAACATGCGATGTCTTCGGGTTTTGTGGTTTTTGTTCCCAAACTGAACGTTATCGTTTGTAGGATAGTAAAGAAACACTACTGAAAAACACAATCCTGATGTATCGGTGTTCCCTGAAGGTTGCCTATCGGTGTAGAAAGAGTTTCTACTTGGATGCAATCAGTAAGAAACTGAACAGTCATGGTCGTAAAAATAAACCATGCTGTGATCAATCTGTCATAATGGGTCGTAATCAGCTATCGCCTCATGGTAATCTCCACCAGTCGATGGTGATCGGCAAATTGCGATCAAGGGGCCCGTTTCTTGAAAGCCCCTGAAACTCTTCGGGCCCGTAAAGCCATTTTTATTTCATCTGTATCTGAAACCGGAGATGTGTATACGCCTGAAACTTCTCGTGGGAAGAGAACCTCTGTTTATATTAAGAATACATAATAAAACAGCTCTGTAATCATAAGGTTTAAAATTTTGCTATGGCTTTCCGGGTGCGAAAACATTTCGGGACCTTCGAGAAACAGGCACCAGGACGTATAACCCAGAGATATTTGATGTATAGACCGCTTATTAAACGACAGTATTATACAACTCCATGCACTGACGTCATCTAAGGCTGAAACCATCGTTAACAGTATTTGTGTTCATGTCCAATTCATTACGCAGAAACCTTGGGTACTGAATATTTGTGTCATAAATTATTGCTATTTGCGCAACAAAATCCAAATCATTTTCCAATCCGTCAAATAAGCAACAAGAACGCTTATACATGTAATATACAATCGCATGTAACAACACGTAATAGTCTTTACTAAAACACTCCAAAAAAAGCTTAAAGTTATTGCAAATTTCTCGCCCTCTTTCCGAAGTAAGCAAAATTCTAAAATGTAAGCTGTTAGAAATGCCACGATATTTCGAATAATTTTTCCCCCTGATTTACACTGAATTTCTCTCAAAGAGAAGAAAAAGAAAATTCTAAGTTAGAGAAACACCAAGAAAGTATTTATAAACCAAAAATAGATTGCTTCCACGGAGGAAGATTAAGAGAGATTTCAAATGACCTTTCAAGACACGCCATCTGTTATCCTCTTTACTCCTTCAGACCTAATTACTTTCACAGGTGTCAATACAATAGTGAGAGACATTTGGTGAATCAATCCGGTCAGCAAATAAAGTGTATAGAAATTTCTAATGTCCTGGTTAACAATGTTTCTGTATTGTCATAAAAAACGAATATTTTTATGCTATTTCCAGAGGTAACAAATGAGGTGATATACTTTACTCCTCACTTCTCATTTCATGCTTTCCGGTGTTCCAAGACATGAAAAACACAAAGCTATAATAAGTTGTTTTTTCCCAGCTCTGTAACCTGTGAGATTTCTGTCTGATACTGTTCATATGAACCCATAATTTTTATATCGTTGATGAAGCCACCAATAGTAATTCACCATTAGAAATAATTCACAGATAAACTTCAAAGCATTGACAAAAACGTTTCAAAAGAGGTCTGAAAAATTGAAATTTGAAGGATCAGTATACTAGATTTTACAAAAAGTTGTATACAAAACATTTCTATGCTTAGATCCGCCATTTTGAAGCATAAAATAGTATTTATATTGGGTGAGAGAAACGTTTCTAACTATTCGTTGTCTGTAAACTCAATATAGATATCATTGAAACGGTTACTGTGCGACGGCTTGATGTATTGTACACGACCCCACAAGCTTTCAGCTTTCATGCATATCGTGTAAAAATAAAGGCAACCTATCTACCTACCTACTTACTGTAGTGTAGGAAAAGTGAATGGTACTGTTCTGTTTCAAACCTACGTGTATTCTTCGTCCAGCGAGGGGGAAGGGGGCAAAAAGCCTTCCCTCCCCTTCTAAGTACTTATGTTATGCCACTGATACGTAGTGCAAAACATCCACAGTTGCTCATTTTGGGAGACGGTACACTCAATTATGACGTCACATCACAGCGAAATTCGCCATCTTAAGCTTCTAAAATTTTTCAAGTAGCATGATAAAAATCGCTAAACGATTGCAAAAACTGTAGAAATAATGGAGATCCTTAATCAAAACTATCGCCAAAGCCAAAAACGTCAAAACGAAAGGCTTCAAATTCCCGGAGAGCAGCCATTGAAAACATGGTTGCCATGGAAAAGCCAAATAGCGATAAGTGTCAACGTAGAAATGTCCTGTACGATAATGTTCAGTATTTTGACCATTATTCGACATAATTTGAAATCATCTTGAAAGGTCGACAATTTCCGTATCCAAAGTAAGCAGAAACGGAACAGAAATATAGGAAACAGGGTAGAAAGAAGGTTTTACGAGCGTCTTTTAGTAAGTACTACATGATCCTAACAAAACGGGATCTAGCATTAATGAACTTATCATTATCAGAAAATAAAATATTTCCTTTCTTCAAGTTACACTCCGATCACGCTTTGGAAACAGTGCAAGTAAAAAAACTGTCTATATGTTGGAATAATAGCTACTACGACAATTGTTATCTTTACGTATGTGCCCGATTTTTCTTTGAAATATTCAACTTTATTTTGCTTGGTGGTGGTAGAACTGATATTTATCCGTACGACAATTCCTTTGCTTCCGGGAGTGTTACCTCGATAATCAGTTTGTAATTAAGACTGCATTTAAAATTTAGAAAAGGCAATTATCAATTTCAAAAACGTTGTTTACGAAATGTGAAAAGATGTGTACAAGATTTCCAATTTCTTCTGTCAGTTTCTTCAAAGACGATACACGCACAAATTTCCAAAAGTTGTCTACACATTTTTTTTAAAAAAACGAGTACAAATGGGCAGACTCAAAAAATTCAAATCTAACTAAAAAAGACACGAAAAAAAGTTTGAAAACCACACCTACAAATTTCAAACAACGTCCACAAAATTTCGAAAAACGGCCCTTCTAATTTCAAACAAAACACACAGAAGCACATCTACATATTTCAATACGTGTTTTCAAGATTTCCTATAAAGCGTCTCAAACGTTTCTAAATAAACGTGTGAAGGATTCACAAAAATGACCAACTCTCAAAATAATGTACAATGTTTAAAACAATTCAACAGTTCTCAAAATTTCAAAAACTATGCTCAAAAAGAAGAAATCATGACAATGACATCACATAGTCTTTTGCTTTTCTGAGACATCCGAAAGCATTAAACACATTTCGTGGTGAGATTGGTCTGCTGACTTCTCAAAATTTACGCGATTACTTCAATACAACTGATCTGGTTAACATTTTAACTCATAGCTAAGAAAACGTCGAAAAAAAAAATAACTGAGATATCAGCAGCCCCTGACAGACACCCATTTTACCTTCTCCACTGCATTGAACTAAATAAAGCAATCAAACCTACCAATAATTTCCATCCTCCGGTTAATGCCACCTTTGTTTCCAATTCTGTAAGCTTTCCGTCAAAAACTGTTCTTCATTTGTCCCTGAAGAAATATAATGTAGTAAATTAAAGATAATATTATCCATTGGTCTAGCAGGGATAACCAAAAAAGAATTGATAAGCAATTCAAAGCTCAGGGTTGCCTCTTGATATCTAGTTTCGCGTGTTTTATATTTTGGTGATCGTTAAATATAGTAGGAAGAACGCTCTGGTGCAAACACGTTTTTCAACCCATTTTCATCAAATTTTGTGGACGTTAGACTCAATATAGGTTTAATTGTGAACAAAGGACCTTTTGATTCAGCTTTATTACTTTATCTGATCATTTAAGCTTTTCAGTTTTTTCTTTACCTTCTTCAAGGTAACTTTCATTTATGATGTGAAACTGTTATACCTTATACTTTTAAAAAGAAGCCTTCCCTTTCCAACCTACCTACCACTGGGTACAATCCCATTTCATACACCCCTAAGCCCTCCCTTCCAACACGTTAACGAAAAGATCGGTGACAAAAATAAAGAAAATCGGCAACTTGATATCTTTTATTGATGTAGGCTCAAAATTTCCGAAAAAAATATTAACAGGAAAGTATGAAAAAAATAAGGTTGGAGTGGAAGATTCTGCGAATACTTTCAGTGAAAGCTCTTACTTAGAATTTTTAAATATTGTATATAGTTTTTATCTTTTACTTCATATATTGTAGTGTTTTTAAGACTTTTATTGTTATTTTAATTATATTTTTGGTTGTCCAGGGCACCTCTTGATAACAACATTTGCTGACGGGTATACCCTGGTTAAACATGTTTCATTATTTTTATTATAAGACGTTAAAAAGAATGTATGATCAAGTCTGATCGAACGTTGAAGAATTGGCATTTTAAAATTACCTTGTGTGTGGTTGCTCCACAGACGAGGTAACCAATCTTCGTACAGTGTGTACACTGGGTCAGATATCTGAAAATTTAAAGAATATCGTTACCGGCCCAGAGATGGTACTCAGAACAACAACAAAAACAGGAGTGAGGTGCGGGATTGCGGAAAATTAATTCAGTTTTCTAAAGAACGAGGCATCATACAATGAGCTGTTTTGTTTTTTAATGAGGTGCAAATGAGATGCAAGGTGTTTTTCTGCAATCCCGCACCTTAGAGAAAAACAGTAATACCCGTTTAGAAGTTTTATACAATTAATTAAAAAGATGATATTGAAAAGTTAAAAAGGGTCACCAGCTTCCTGAAATAACTAAAGAGCTAAAAATGTCAGGGAGCTGGTTTAAATAATGTAAATTAAATGTTAACAGCGGAGGTAAGATAGTCGGATAAAACTGACAAGAATGTGTGAACATATGCGAATCTAGGGGAAGGCGTCATTCGAAGGCTTAACTAACTTCTGGTTGCAAATGTCTGTGTGGAGGGAAGTTTGCAGCACAAAAAAGATTCACCCGAAAGGAAATATTCATTTAAATCCGGGTAGTAAAAACGACGGAATTTTGTATCTGGCTTTATACATTTTATCTCGATTTGGACATTTTCAATCATGTTATTCCATGTAAACAACGTTCATGCGTGCAATTACAAACTTCGGTTTCGACGCAGTGGAGCAAATCGTTTTGAATTCTAGCACATGGAGAGATTAAAAAGTAAAGAAAACTTCTCTAAACAACATGCACAGGAAGAGTGACTGTAAGGAAACTACGGCGAGTTAATTACCTAGACACTGTGGACGGTGTGCGTTGATGTCTTCATCTCCTCTGGCGACAGGTACATTCGCCACTTGTTCCCTACCCTCTCAGTACACAATAAACCAAAGGCCTTCTTTCGTCGATCAATACGTACATTTTCCACCCGGGAACTAGTTTCTTGAAGATTATTAACGAAGAATCAACGCAACTTTACTTTCCCTTCACTTGGTAGTTACCGCGTGGGAAGGTGAAGATGAAATATGAATAGTAATGAGTGAAAGTGATTTGAATTTCAAAAAGCTTCACAAAGAAGTAAATTTGCGGGTGGACTGGAGCGATTTTTTCCGTTCATAATTCCCAAGTATTTTTAATGGTGGTTTTCATAAACCAGCGTTTATGAGCTTTGCATGATTCAGAAGAGTGCAATTGGATAACTGCTAAGGATTATTTTTTGTCTGGGGGAAGGGGAGGGAGAGTTGGTTGTCACGCCCATTGACTGTCTGTAACCCTGTTTGTTCAGTAAAGAGTCCGCACAATTGTTTAAGAGTCGGCACTACAGCGTTGTGTGGAAGAAATGGCGAAATGGCGTACATACACTACGGGTAAGAATGTGTTAAAAGGATTCATCCTTACGATGTAAGTATGAGAGCTAAAACTAACCGCTGTCGAGTCAGAGAGTTTAGGCTAACTGGAGCGCTGTTTCATGATATAATCACGCACATAAAAATGACAGAAGTTATACATGGAGGGAGGTAAAGATTGTGGTATTACATTGAAAACTTTAGCAAAGTCGGTAACGGATCTAAGAGAAGCCAGATTCCTCAACTGATAAAAACTGAACGTTTTAAAAATGTTTTCTTAATAGGTTATGTTTTAATTATAAATTAGCAATATAGTTTTACCGTTTTCTCATTTTACCCTTTAAATTTGTAAAGAGCTTTTTAGATATATTTTAACTCATTTTATCTTTTATAATTGTAACACTCATTATCATTATCATTAGCATCGTTTTCCAATTCTGTCGTCCTGTCTTGACACAATCGCTAAGAAACTAATCATAATTTGCCATCCCGATCCCATAAACAATTTACTTAATATCTATATATTGACGTTCTCGGAGCATTATGGGTAAGAGGACACACTCAGAGATATTAGGCCCTTTGCACGATCCAGTCACGTGGTACAAAATCACACATGTCCAAAGCAAAGCAACTCGTACCAGTCCACCTTGACCTGCCTTTGTTTTGGAAGTCCCACTGTACAACTTGCGTGCCAGCATGTTTGATTTTGTCCATGTGACCGGATCTGCAAAGGGTCTTTTTAAGCACTGCTCTGCTCAGAGAAGCTGCAAAATCTACGTGATCTGTCGGGGGAGGGGGGAAAAGGACGAGCTTAACCGTCCTTCTCATATTGGAGTTCCCCGGGGGGTAGTGTTCCTTGAAAACCACTAACAACTTCGAATCGCGAATCACTAGGTTATTTCCGAGTTGTCATGTGCCTCCTTGTCAAAACGAGTCTTCGTGCGAAACCATTCATATGAAAATGAGTTCCGCCTACAGGTTCATTTTCATGCAAATCAAACTCATTTTCATTTGAATGGTTTCGCACTTAGACTCGTTTTGAAACAGAGGCACAAGGGAACTCGGAAATCACCTGTCGATTTCAGTGTAAATTAATCGACTTTCGAACACCAGTCCAGGGGCCCGTTTCTCGAAGGTCTCGAAAAGTTTTCGCACCCGGAAAGCCGTAGCAAAATCTCAAACCTTATGATTACAGAGCAGTTTCATTCGCAAAGTCCTAATATAAACAGAGGTTCTCTTCACACAAGAAGTTTCAGGCGTATACACTTCTCCGTTTTTAGATACAGGGTTGTTCGGAAGCCGTTTAACGCTAACCCAGGATTAAAAGTTAACCGAAGTATTAATTTTTCTCGTTTAAAAGTGTTTTTCATTGCTCATGTTTTGGATAGTTTGAGATTATTCAAACTCAAAACTGAAAGATAAACTACATAAACAGAAAAACTCACCGAACCGTTGCAAATTTAAACTCGAAATTCTCGTTAACCCTGGGTTAGCTTTGCCGGGCTTTGAATAACCCGGCCCAGACTAACAAACTTCGTCGGGTTGCATTGTCTCGACTCTGGCTCCAAAACATATTCGTCCCAGCTACTTCAAGAAAGTTTCAAAATGGTTTGCAAGAAATGTGTCACAATGAACAACGTCACTTGATGTTTTCTCTGGCGTTACATGTTTATGACAACCATCTTGTCTCCTCGTCGTAAATCATCGATGAACCGGTAACGCTCACCGCTGTAATTGAGTTTCGCATACGTGTGATACAAACAGTCCAAAAATAAAAATATAGTTCTGTAGACGCTGACGAGAAATGTTGTGCCTAACACGTGACTTGTCTCCAGGATACCCCCGAGAACAACAAACGCATGCGCAATCCCCTCCGTCACCCACTTTGAAACAATGAGAGTTGCGAGGTTGAAGAGAACTAGATGAACGTAACAATTACGTTTGGTGACGGGTGCTGTGTCTGACAGGTCCGTGTTGAGTGTGAGGGCGATTATGTTGAGAACGAAGACACCTACGACAGGAAAATATGAAAAATGAGCTGAGCTAGGCAACGGAACGTCACAAAACAAAAGATTTAATGAGCAGAATGGCTGTGCACGTGCGTTATTATTCTTGGTACATTTCTTTGCCTTCTTTTGTAAAACAACAACATAAAAAAACCAAATTCTGCGCTGTCTGGAGAACGTGAATCACGACGGCTAATTTTTAAAATTTCTATTTCAAATTTATCACTTTGTTCCAGATTTAGTATCGTGATAGTTTTGACGATGATACACAAAGCAAATGACTTTAGAGTACCGCGAGATAAAGTTTTGACGATGATACACAAAGCAAATGACTTTAGAGTACCGCGAGATTCGTAGATAAAATATAAAGAGGATATTACACGGTGGCGAGAAGATATGAATTTTATGTTCGAGTGGCAAGAACAATATCTCACGAGTGAGCGCAGCATAAAAAGTTTGGACAGTTTTATTTTCCGACACATTTTTTTGTCCCAAATTAAAATCCTGCGAAAGTAACGTATGAAGTGTTTTCACTTCAGGGCAGACATGTGATGGCCATGGTGATATTTGAAACTAATCACGTGGGAGTTGAAATCTTTTCTTATGTGAACACTTTCTTTTGTTCCAATAAATGTGCATGTGTGCTGGCCATGTGAGTGAAAATGCTCCGGCTTTAGGTGGAAATGCCAAAAGCGTTCTACAGAGAAAGCTTTGCATCATGCTACAGGCGAATTGATTGCAAAAATCTCAGTAAAGGGCCATGAAACTTAGCAATTGGTGAAACTGATCGTAAATTGTGTTTCACTCGGGTCGTGTTTCACACGGTCTTCAATATCACTCACTCAAAATCATTTTTATATGCAGTCAAAAAAACATATGGAGTCCATTATTTTTTATAAGTAGATCTAAAGAGCACGAATAAAGATTGTTGTTGCTGTTATATCTACATGTGTGTGTGTATGTGACATCACTAAAAGCGTTTCTTCTATTGCGAAAATTCTGTTTACGAAAGGGCTGAATGTTTAATTGGCAGTATACTCAGTGTTTTTAAGAATCCACTTTGAAAAAATGGCTACATAGCTAAGCAATTTATTTGCCTACCCACATCCTGAAAGTCAAAACAAGACAAATTAGGCTTTTAGGTCTTTGAGATGCATATTGTTGCGTTTCGTTAATGAGACAAAACATGAAACATTCTTATCCGCCAAAACACCATAGAGTCCTGTATCAAGCCGGCTTAAAAATGCAAACTTAAGGTTTTTAGCAAAGAATAACTGTTCTTTAAAATTGTTTACAATCGGTTACTTCAATTTGTATTTTTGTTTTTACCTCTACAAGCTAATAAATTCAATTCACAATTAGTTTCACAAAGGAAGTTTGAAGTAAAAATAGAAGTCGTATTTACCTGTCTGCAAAAGAAGTTGAGGCTGTTCGCAGATGCAATAAGGGAACTGCCACACGTCTACCAGACGAGCAAAAGTTTCAAAGAAAACCGCGCACCAGTCACACAACGCCAAAATGAGCAGAACCGTCGGCTTGAGACCACTACACTCACGCCGAAGGCAAAATGTGCTCGTGACGGAAAAGTTCAAAATAAATACGGTTATATCCGAACCGCATTTGACAAGCATGCTGATTCCACTGAAAAGCGGTACCGTCAACTTGAAACGTTTTTACAAAGGACGGTCCCAGACGGTTGAGCTGTCAACCCCACTGTTATTCGGTTTCCTGAATGTGTTCCAAAAATAAAAGGCCCTTTCTTGAGGCTTAGCTAAGCTTTCACTCCACGATCGGCTTGGAAATTTCCTGAGTGAAAAAAGCTGTGTTTCCTGGGTTATCGGTCTGTAGAGAATATCGAACGAATCATGTCGGCCAGTAGTTTCTATCTTGCTGACATTTTAAAGAGCGATCTGGCCTTATTGAAACGTAAAACAATTATGCATATTAAGTGCAAAAGGAAAGTATAATAGCAGAACGATAATAAGAGAATGTTTTGTAGGGAACTTTCGTCGCCATAGAATCCATTGTGAAGAGTTAAAAACAAAATCTTAACGAGTAGATAGATATGAATTTGGCGACAGTCGAAAAAACAAAAACAACTTATACGTTACTCGACGAAGTGGGGCTAGCTATCTTTAACCAATTAAATGATCTACAATTCAGATGCTGTTGAGAAAAGCTTTATAATTAAGTTTTACTTGTTC